>CM077188.1:7160516-7213016 GCA_039654105.1 Coreius guichenoti | reverse complement strand
ACATATATATATATATATATATATATATATATATGTAAGATTGGAGAAACTGTAAGAACTGTAGGAGATGGCGACTCTGAGAAAACACAGGAAATTAACATCTGAACTCACTCTTGTGCATTTAGCGTCCCCATCCGAGATGACATCACAGTTAATCATCCAAAGATTGCCTTAATTTGCATGTCTTTCCCTTCACTGCCTCTTCCCCCATCTCTCCAATACAATTCACCCAAAATCTATATGGGTTAATGTGAACAAGTACTATACAGTATTATTTTCTGTCTTGGTCTGGTATTTAAGGAGATGTTGCATGGGGGTCAGGACGCGATTCTGTAACCAGATCAAGCTGTCATGTAATTATGTAATTTTCAGATGTCAGGTATGCATCTTTTACACTTTACTTCAGAGCATTTGATGTTATGTATTGATTATCTTTGAATTGATTATGTAATTGGCACGATACATTTGACTAATTTGACCTGACTAATAATGAATTGTTACATTTGATTTCATTCTGACTTACTCTGAAATTATTGACTTTAGTAGATTACGTTGTACCCATTGTTACCGCAAATATGTGTCAGGTTAGTAACGGACTAAAGTCCAGTTTTGAGTGGAGCAATGGGGCACGCCAACTGAGATTTTAGAGCTCCGCCTAACGCTTGGCATTAGTTCAAGTGTACTTAGACTGTGAAGGCTAATAAAGGGAATTTCCGTTTAGGGTAACAGAATGTTGACCGACCAACCTAAATAGGGTGAGCCTTACCTCTGTTTAATGTAAAGTTACTCTAGCTAAGTGTACATGGAAAACCATGGCATGACCATACCAAAACTACTATTAGAGAAAGTATTGGTCGGCTTATATCTGAAGTAGTGGTCATGACCTCTGACTAGAGATAACGTTGCTTTATTCAAGTATACACAGATCTATGGGGACTAAATAAAATACTTTTAGAGCGAGTGAGCATGGGAGCAACCCTCTAAATAGTATAGTCAATTACCTCTGCAAGTTTGTGATCGTGGGCCCGCACAACGGCCGGTGCGAGGACCCTGTGCGACTTTGAGAACCGAATAAACGAGTTCAATAAGAGTAAAGAGTTAAATAGAATAATCAGTCTAGATAAATGGTCATATAAATGGTCAATAATGAATTGGCATTCTAACCTAAATTCGAGGTCATGATAAAATGGAGTCAGATAAAGATAAATTAGAATCAAATCAATTTGCCCCGCTGAAAAGACAGAACACGCAAGAAACCTTCACCCACCAATCGTAAGCCGTCATTGGGACGATTGTGGGCCTTACATATACACACGTGTATATAAATGTGTGTGTGCGCGCGTGTGTGACAATGAGCGTTTATCAGGATCAACTAAACGCTGGATTTTCAAAAGTATGTGAAGTATGTAGAGTTCACAGCATAGACTCTTTAAAAAACATCCAAGAGTTTTACACACCGGTCTATTATTGTAGGGACATCGACACACTAACTGTGATTGGTTGCTTTACATGTCAGTAAGACAGCTTCTGGCTGGTCCTTGGCCAATGAAAGCTGCTATGGAGTCTAGAGAACAGTCTGAAGGTCTGGCTACACGAGACTAACAATACTGTAACTATGATTAAAAAAAAAGAGGGACGAGAGAATATTTTCCTTGTCCCCGACAAATGTGGTCAATAACTTGTATCAAGAACTAGAACATTCCTCTAGAAATGCCCTTGTCAGCACTTCAGCCTTATCTTTCACTAGTAAGAATGTATAGAGAAAAAGCACACACTGCATTTTTAAACATCTCAAGCTTACTATTTGACATTCTGTTTTTCTTAAGAAGGAGGGTTTGAGTTAATCTTGTAAGATACACATTTCTGCTGACACCAAAACACCCTAAAAAACACCCATAAACACACCCTTTACTGGCCTTTTACACTTCTCCTTCTATTCAAATAATAAAGGGGCTCTAATACAGTTATGAGACTCAAACAGACACACATATACACTAATAATAATAATGCCATGAGTGCTTGTTCACCCATTCCCACACCACTGCATGAATGTTCAAGAACGTTCACACACGCCTTCCTGTTATGGGGAGACTGGGTCGCATTTCATCCCTGGAACTGATAGGAGAGCAGTGACTATAAATACAGTATGAACTCCCACCAGCCTTTCCGACTTCAACTCAAACATGCAGATGCTCACGTTAAAGGGATAGTTCACCCAAAAATTAAAACTACCCCGCAGTTCAAAACGCTTTCGCTACGTCCGATGTCATACGCCGTGTCAGTTGAATACGGAAGGCGGCCTGGCAGAAGCTAGATATTTTACTTTATAACATGTTAAATATGGATATTTTCTTACACAAGCGCATCACTTCACTTCAGAAGGCCTTTATTAACCCCCCGGAGCCGTGTGGAGTACTTTTATGATGGATGGATGCACTTTTTTGGGCTTCCAATTTTGGGCTGCCATTCACTGCCAGTATAATGCTTGGATTAGCCAGGACATTTTTAATAAACTCTGATAGTATTTGTCTGAAAGTAGAATGTCATATACACCTAGGATTACTTTTTTTTTTTCGTACTGTTTATGGCATATTTATCGTATTGTTTCTTGAAATTCTACTTAAATTGTATTTATTCAAATCAGATGTTTAGCTTGCACTAAGTATATGTGACTGCACTGGAAGGATTGCTCTAATTCCGCTGTACCAATAGTATAGTGACAATAAAGAATCTTGAATCTTGAGGGTGAGTAAATCATGGGGTAATTTTCATTTATTGGTGAACTATCCCTTTAAATTTCGTATTTAAAGACACATTTTCACTGCTCAGATAAAAAGAAGTCAATGGAAAGCAACCACAAAAGACCAGTGTTGCATACACTACACTTATTGTAAGAAAATCTTCCATTGATTTTGACATTGTTAGAATAGTCACCACTCAAAATCAGTGATCAGTTACATACTGGATTATGATTGGTCTGCTTTCTTGCATTTATTTGCAGACTAAATTTGGATTGGGAACAAAGGTTGAGAAACGTTTACTGCAACATGCTGATGTATATATCTACATAAAATATCTGTACACTAATAAGAACTTCAGATGGATGGATCCAATTCAGAAATCAAATTTTCGGTATTCCCGCTTCAAGTCTAACTGAGGCTGCTCTTTCCACACCCTTAAAAAAGCATTTATGCATGTATGAGCATCAGAGATGCATTTGCGCTTTCTACAATATGGTGTGTAAATGCCATGCTGTTTATTATTTATGCGTTTATTTCTGTGAACAGTTGACCGAAAACTCATACGTGGCTGCAAAGCATTTTATTTACTTAGATCCAAAGCATAAAACCTAAACTAACCTAAACTTATATTAAAACTTACTATGCAAGCACTTGTATTTACTTCTGGAAATGTAAATATAATTATATCACAATATCATATCACAAAAAAAAAAAGATTTATAGTGATTATAAACTGTTGAAGTTGCATTTATATGGTTTGTCAGATCAAGATATCAGAAACTAAGATTGGAAATCAGTTGCAGCTTTCCTTCATGAGACATAATTTCACAACTTACCTGGTTTGGCTACATTTCAGTTTCACTAGTTCATTAGCGTAATGTGTTTTTGGCTGGATTAATACCAGTAGATGTGTTATTATAGCAAAAACTCTAGCGCAGAACTGGGACACTGTAATGACCTGGGAGCTTAATGTGAAAAACACAGCGACAAAAGACATGTCATGACATCCCTGTTAACCAGCTCCTGTTGCTGTGTCTCAGCAGTGAATGTAACAGGAACGTAAACTTGAATTAACACTACACAGAGGAAGTGTGAACAAAAGTGGTGGTCTGATACACTTACACACAGTTTCACCAGCACACTATCTAAAACAAGGCCAGTGGTAAAAAAACACATGCACACAAACACACTGAAACTATCAGGTGAGGTTAACTGCGCGCAACCTCAACACATGGACAGACTAGAAAACGGCCGTATTGTGGTGAAGTCACGTTGACAAACACCAGCAAAAAAGCTCAAAGGAAAAGAGAACAAGCACTAAGTAGGACGACTACATCGGCGCGTGAGCGGGAAGACCAACTAAACATAGCGAATAATAAACCCAAAAATAAAAACAAACAACCTCAGCCACATCCAGCTCATCATCAAAGGCAATTAGCTGGAAGAGAAGAGCATACAGCAAAGTTAGTATTGTGAAGGAAATAAATCAGAGAACGCTCAGAGAACAATGTTCGTTAGTGACATAACACAAGATTATTGTGATTGTTATTTATCAGCATTAGCCTTGAAAGCATTAGTTGCTAATTACAAAAAAGTATGATGTAAATTTGACCAAATCTTGCCATTTACAGTTAAAGGCCACATGAAATTCACTTGATGAGTGCAGTGCTTTTTTTTCTTTGACATAAAAAATAAAATCAAAAATGAAATAAAATAAATGTTAAAGGGATGGTTCACCCTGAAATGAAAATAAAGCCATCTTTTACTCACCCTGCTGTTGATCTAATGCCCTATGTCCTTCCATCTTTGTCGGACCTCAAAAGGAGAAATTTTGAAAAACGTCCTGCACGCGCTCCTCCATATAATGGCAGTGAATGGCGACCAGGCTAAAACTTTACAAAAAGGATACAAAAGTATCACGCAATGATACAGTCAGACGCGCGCCTATATGGAAAGTGTTCAGGAGGCATACTATAAGGTTTTGTGAGAAAGAAACCTTATTATTCAGTCAAAATACTGAGCTCAGCCGTTACTCTGTGCACGTACCTGTGAGTGCGTGTGAGCCGTCAGCAGCCGGTCACGCAATGTTGTCATGACAACCGGTACACAACATTCACTTCAGGAGGTTTACCTTATTATTAGCATTATTGTATTATTTCTTATTATTTACCTTATAGAAGAGACAAGAGTCGTGTTTGTTTCTATTGAGCCTGATTTCTCAAAATGATCCGTGTATGTGCTTATCCAACAGTGCGGCTGCTGACGGCTCACACACACTCCCAGGAACGCGCACAGAGTAACGGCTGAGCTCAGTATTTTGACTGAATAATAAGGTTTCTTTCTCGCAAAACCTTATAGTATGCCTCCTGAACACTTTCCATATAGGCGCGCATCTGACTGTATCATTGCGTGATACTTTTGTATCCTTTTTGTAAAGTTTTAGCCTGGTCGCCATTCACTGCCATTATATGGAGGAGTGCATGCAGGACGTTTTTCAAAATTTCTCCTTTTGAGGTCCGAAAAAGATAGGAGGACATAGAGCATTAGAACAACAGCAGGGTGAGTAAAAGATGACTTTATTTTCATTTCAGGGTGAACTATCCCTTTAAAATAAAATAAAAAAAATTAACCATGCAGCAAACATTATAACTCTTTCCCCGGCAGCATTTTTGATAATTTTCACAAGTTTCATGGCCCCCAGAATATTTTGTTATATGAATATCTGAATATGTAATAAACAAGCACAGACCCTCTGCTTTTAAACAAAATAAAAACTTGTTTTATTCTAGCTTCATGCATTCCTTTTTTTATCAACACTTGAATGTGGATACGTTTCATAAAAAGCTGAGCAAAAAGCTGAGAAAAATCGCGTTTTTGTCAAAGACTACATCCAGATGGGATTCAGAACAATGATCAAAACATAGATGGAGTAGATCAAGTTCATCAACACCCCCAAAGCTTCACAGTCTTATAGCTCGTCCTGGGTCGACATTTAATTCGGTAACATTAGGCAGTTTTGATTTATATGCTGTTTAATGTTGATGATCGCGTTATTTTACATATGCATCTGCTGACATGATATCGCTTGTTTCTGCTCATACTTCGCCTGTGTTTTTTAATCAGGAGATTCAGTACTCTTTCAGAAGATGTGTCATAGCGCCCCCTACTATATAACTGTGAAAATATGGAAAGCAGGAAATTTCCGTCAATGGCGGGGAAAGTTAAAATATCTTGAAAAACTACTTTAAAAATAACTTAAATTAAACAGTTTAACTTTAAATTCTTACTGTCGGTTAATGGATAACCAGTCAATTATGAGCATCCCTATTCCAGATATAAAAATTAAAACCATAAACACTCTCATTTTGATTTCATGGGGTCTTTAAAGCAGATGTTTGATATAGCCAAAGTTACCATTATAATAAAATCTTGGGTGTTCAAATATGGTAGTGAGGTTAATCGGGTGTTAATTAATTTAGTGCTAGCAAAATACTAGAAATGGAGCGAGGTATTTATATTTGGATGAATCCCACATTAGTAAAATCAGCATGTTTTATAAAGTGTTAGAAAGACATGAACAGATGCATGTGTGTGTTTGTGTGCGATTATGTATATAAAAGTATATAGGCTAATAAAAACAGCATGTCAGATGTGTAACGGCCTTTGAACTTGATTTTTGGCAGTACTGTAGAAAGAGTCTGTTTGGGGATTTTTTTATAGGTAATATGGACAAATATACAGTAGCACACGGCAAGGGATTGTTGTAATTTTTATCAAGATGTATAATAGTTCTGTAGAAGAAGGTTTGTGTAAGTGGAAGGATATTATTTTTAATGCAACTACAGTGTGTGGGTTACCTTTTCCCCATAGCCTCGGTCTTTAGTCATCATTTCTCGAAGTGTCTGCAGAACTTTTATACACAAACGTTCCTCGTTCTCCTCTAAAAGCTGTTTAGTGTGTTTTATCAGTCTGAAAGAGAAAAACACAAAGTAGGTTTTAATAATGATAAAACCTCAAGGCATGATTCAGGATCTATCTATATGCTTTTATTGTAGGGATGATGATATATCACCCTTTTAAAATAAAATAAAAATGTAGTTAGAGGTCGCACTGGTGATAAGAGCACAACTGATAAGAGCTGCCATTTCTGTTACATATGAGAAACATCAAATGGCAAATGAAACGAAAGCGGAACAGAACCGCGCTACTCGTTTGAGCTCATACACGGGCCAATCTCACTCACGCAACACCGTTACTGCACAGCGCTGGGAGATCCAGTGAGAAAGCGTTTGAATCCGCCACAGAATTAATAACATCGCTATTGCGAGATCCAGTGGGAAGCGTTCGGTGCAGAATTATCTGTTATAAAGCATAGATATCAAAGAGCGCTGACGCGGAAACCAGGAGAAACATTGTGTCAAGAACATGAATGAAGTTCAGGGGTTTCAGTCCACAAATCACCAACATTCACCATGGATTTTATGTGGTAACACCCCATGTTATTGTGGAAGAAATAGTCAAATGTTTTTTTTATTTCATTATTCATCTCAGGGTTCGTACAACCTTTTTGAGAGTGAAATTTAAGCACTTTTCAAGGGATTTCAAGTGCTTCACACTTTTTCCAGCACTTAAAAGCTCTAAATATTATCCAGTTTTAATGTTATTTTGAATGTGATGATTTGTAAAACTAAATGCCACTTTGTGGCAAACAAGCACTTTTATTTTAAAAAGACATGAAATTACCACTAAAACCAGTAGGTGGCAGAATAGGAGCACTTATTTGACGACTTAGCCATTTCCCCTCCTTAATATATGAAAAAAAAAAAAAAAAGGAAGTCACAAAGTCTCATGAAAAACAAAAACTTTTCTTCAAATTGTGACTGAATTACACAGAAAACAAGTAAAGAGTGCTCCTTTTATTATCACTGAAGCAGTCGGTCAGTTCAGTATGATGCTATAGAAGAACAATGGTACATTTAATAAGAGTAGAATTAAATTTTCCCTATAAAAATTAGGTTTTCGCACATTACTGTTGTTAATAAAAGTAAATTTTATCTGCATATCAATTCATGCTCAGTGCTTTACTGTTAAATTTCCAATAAACAAACATGTAATATTATTAGTAACTGCACTTATTAACAAAACAATGCAAAACAATAGTAATTTTATGATTAAATTATCTTCATGATAAATTTTCCTCCAGCGCTGGTGCCACTGCTCTCAAATGTTAGTCTGGAGCCATGGGTCTGATACACTTACACAGTTTCAACAGCGCACTATCTAAAACAAGGCCAGTGGTAAAAACACATGCACACAAACACACACTGAAACTATCAGGTGAGGTTAAATAGTGATAAATGTAGATCTTTATCAGATCTCAAATATCAATACATTTTTTTTTTATACTTCAAATTAATGTTGTGATGCTTAAATTCACTTGCATCTACAATTACTAAATTACAAAAAAAAAAGAATGACCCCAAATCCAGAAAGATTGTCTTTGTATTGCATATTCTGTAAATTGCTTGAGATAAAAAGCAACTGCTAAATGACTAAACTTCACAATGTCAACAGCAACCTTAATCAAACTAAACTATGACTTAAACTGAGAAAAACAACAAACCAAATCAAATGAAACCGAATTGATCTGAGCTGTTGATAGACTGCCATTTTGCTCCTGCATCACATTGTAATGTAACCTAATCCTGCAGCTCCCACTGGAGTCGTCACACACAAACAGATGGCCGCACAAACACACAGGTAATCCCATTTGTAGCTCTCGCAGACAGAGGAGTCTCTCACAGCACGAGTACACACACTGACGACAGGTGAAGGACAGTAAGCACTACTGTGTGACTGCGTGATCCGGCCCATGTGTGGAAGAAACAAGGATTTTTTTTTATACGCAGAGGCTTGAGGTTTAATTATAGGACTACGAATGCACTAGCTCTAATATAACTTGTTTTTGCCGAATTTAGAGAAGGCAATCACACACTACCGTTCAGAAGTCGGTACAGTTTTCAATGTTTGAAAGAAGTCTCTTATGCTCACCAAGGCTGCATTTATTTGATCAAAAATACTGTAAAAACACTAATATTGTAAAATATTATTGCAATTTAAAATAACTTTTTTCTGTTTAAATAAATTTGAAATGTAATTTATTCCTGTGATGGCAAAGATGAATATTCAGCATCATTACTCCATTCTTTAGTCTCCACTGGTAAATGTCGCCAAAAAAATACACATTTCATTCAAAACTTAAGGTATTAATAGTTTTTAATACTAACAAGGTATTAATAGTTTGACTTCCATTCAATATCTGTGTGTGCTATGTATTTTTTTGGTTATTAGAGTATTGCAATATTATCTTGCTATACATGCTAAGGTCAGTCTCACTTTGTCCGTGTAACTGAATTATATTTGTGATTCCAACATCATGGAATAAAATATTCAAATCATCCTTCCTGTATATGTTTTATGTCACCCAATAAACCTGATTCATGGATATCACTGGCTCATTACATGAGCTTTATGAGAGTTTTGCCTCTCATTCAGGAAGAGTTTATGGTTTAATGGGAAAGGGAAACGCACTTGGAGATGAAGCCTCCACTCTCGCACTTCCGCCGGGCATCAGTGTTCTCAGGGAAGAGCAGCTCCGGGCGGTGCAGTACGTCCACCAACACTGAGAGCTCAGCTTGAACCAGGGGCCGCAGACGATCCTCCAGAGCAGACACTATGTCCTGACAAACACACGATGTCACAAATTCAATTATTTTGAATGTGCAACTAAAGCCACAGTGACAGTATAATATAATACGGCGGATTACAGGAAGTGTAAAGGCCCGTTCACACCAAGGATGATAAAGGTAACCATGGCTTGACATTAACACCCACCTTTTAAAAAGGCAATGTAGTGTTGTCAAAAATATATCAATTTTTCAATACATAGATACTGAAATATCCGAATATTAATATTTAATATTTATTCCAATACTAATTTTCCGCAGAATAAATACACAAAACCAGCTGCTCTTTCTCTCTCATCTCTCTGACAGCAAGTTGACACACAAACCCGCCTCCCCTCACTCACTCGTTTCATTTGCTACGGATGAATATTGCTGGTGTTACAAGGCTTGAAATTCGGAGTGGGATTGTAATAATTTTACTCATTCCCTCAGATTTTGTGCTCACACCCAAAGTGAGTTCTTCTTCGCTGCCTTATTGTGCTTAAACAGTTAAATACACACTAAATAATTTCAAAATGCCGGTCTTGGCGAGTATCCATGTAAACACAGTCAGTTATGCTTTATGTGAATGTAAACAATTGAGAAAGAAAACGCATGTGTAACAGTATAATGGATCCATGTGTCAAGTCTTAAAGTGACAGCTGCCTACTATACCAGCTGCCAAATTATGAGATATATATATATATATACACTCACCTAAAGGATTATTAGGAACACCATACTAATACTGTGTTTGACCCCCTTTCGCCTTCAGAACTGCCTTAATTCTACGTGGCATTGATTCAACAAGGTGCTGAAAGCATTCTTTAGAAATCTTGGCCCATATTGATAGGATAGCATCTTGCAGTTGATGGAGATTTGTGGGATGCACATCCAGGGCACGAAGCTCCCGTTCCACCACATCCCAAAGACGCTCTATTGGGTTGAGATCTGGTGACTGTGGGGGCCATTTTAGTACAGTGAACTCATTGTCATGTTCAAGAAACCAATTTGAAATGATTCGAGCTTTGTGACATGGTGCATTATCCCGCTGGAAGTAGCCATCAGAGGATGGGTACATGGTGGTCATAAAGGGATGGACATGGTCAGAAACAATGCTCAGGTAGGCCGTGGCATTTAAACGATGCCCAATTGGCACTAAGGGGCCTAAAGTGTGCCAAGAAAACATCCCCCACACCATTACACCACCACCAGCCTGCACAGTGGTAACAAGGCATGATGGATCCATGTTCTCATTCTGTTTACGCCAAATTCTGACTCTACCATCTGAATGTCTCAACAGAAATCGAGACTCATCAGACCAGGCAACATTTTTCCAGTCTTCAACTGTCCAATTTTGGTGAGCTTGTGCAAATTGTAGCCTCTTTTTCCTATTTGTAGTGGAGATGAGTGGTACCCGGTGGGGTCTTCTGCTGTTGTAGCCCATCCGCCTCAAGGTTGTGCGTGTTGTGGCTTCACAAATGCTTTGCTGCATACCTCGGTTGTAACGAGTGGTTATTTCAGTCAAAGTTGCTCTTCTATCAGCTTGAATCAGTCGGCCCATTCTCCTCTGACCTCTAGCATCAACAAGGCATTTTCGCCCACAGGACTGCCGCATACTGGATGTTTTTCCCTTTTCACACCATTCTTTGTAAACTCTAGAAATGGTTGTGCGTGAAAATCCCAGTAACTGAGCAGATTGTGAAATACTCAGACTGGCCCGTCTGGCACCAACAACCATGCCACGCTCAAAATTGCTTAAATCACCTTTCTTTCCCATTCTGACATTCAGTTTGGAGTTCAGGAGATTGTCTTGACCAGGACCACACCCCTAAATGCATTGAAGCAACTGCCATGTGATTGGTTGATTAGATAATTGCATTAATGAGAAATTGAACAGGTGTTCCTAATAATCCTTTAGGTGAGTGTATATATATATATATAGATAGAGATGTCAAAATTGTGGCCGGTGAAAATACTGAATGGCTAGTAACTTTGGAAAACCACTAGCCACAGTGGCTTGTGAGCTAAAAAGTTCATGTGAAGCCCTGACGGTAACTATAGTGATAACTATATTAGCCTCCACACCAGCTGACGATATTGTTCTATTTATTATAAGCACAAGCTGCAGTTTTGCCATCTGCCGCTTTAAATGCTTGATCTCTGTAAAGCAGGAGGGATTCTGATTGGCTGTCAATGTGTTTATCATTCATCAGCTGAAAAAAATAGTTCTGAAAGTGATTCAAAGATATTAATCCTCTGTGCCGTTATAGTTATAGCTGTGGTGTTGACTCTGCTATTATTTTACATTTAGAACAATATCTTTATCGTTATCGTCCTTGGTGTGAAATGGTATTAAGTGACACTTGCTAAGCACCAAATGGAAATAAAAACTGACATTGATGAGTACATAAAAGCAGCTGATAACTTTATATTAGTAACTAAAACCTCTAAAAGGTTTTTTATGCTCCATAACTTTATGTGGCAATTATGGAAACCCGTTTCCGCCACTAAATAAAAAAATAAAAAGAGTAATTGCGACTTTTTATCTCAGAATTCGGACTTTTTTTCTCACAATTGCGAGTTATAAAGTCAGAATTCTGACTGAGAAAAAAAGTCAGAATTGTGACTTTATATCACGCAATTGCGAGTTTATATCTCAGAATTCTGACTTTATATCAATTTTGTTCAATTTAATGCATCCTTGCTGAATAAAGGTATTGAAGAGAATAAAAAAAAATCTTACTGAACACAAATATTTGAATGATATTGTATAAATGGCACTGTACAATAAATAATCCCAAATATAAACATAAAAAAAATAATCCCATTGTCAAATACAAAAATATATCTTGTAAGAGAAAAATTATTGCAAATACATTGTTTATTGAATATAATAATATTAACAACATTAAATCTAACATACTGCATATTTTTCTTGCATTGTTAATATTAAATGTATATTATTTTGTTAGAATAATTCATATTAAGGATTTCATGTCTAACAAACCGGTGATTGTGTTACTTGCAACACCACATACAGTGGGGAGAACAAGTATTTGATACACTGCTGATTTTGCAGGTTTTCCTACTTACGAAGTAGAGGTCTGTAATTTTTATCATAGGTACTCTTCAACTGTGAGAGACGGAATCTAAAACAAAAATCCAGAAAATCACATTGTATGATTTTTAAATAATTAATTTGCATTTTATTGCATGACATAAGTATTTGATCACCTACCAACCAGTAAGAATTCCGGCTCTCACAGACCTGTTAGTTTTTCTTTAAGAAGCCCTCCTGTTCTCCACTCATTACCTGTATTAACTGCACCTGTTTTAACTCGTTACCTGTATAAAAGACACCTGTCCACACACTCAATCAAACAGACTCCAACCTCTCCACAATGGCCAAGACCAGAGAGCTGTGTAAGGACATCAGGGATAAAATTGTAGACCTGCACAAGGCTGGGATGGGCTACAGGACAATAGGCAAGCAGCTTGGTGAGAAGGCAACAACTCTTGGCGCAATTATTAGAAAAGAAGTTCAAGATGACGGTCAATCTCCCTCGGTCTGGGGCACCATGCAAGATCTCACCTCGTGGGGCATCAATGATCATGAGGAAGGTGAGGGATCAGCCCAGAACTACACGGCAGGTCCTGGTCAATGACCTGAAGAGAGCTGGGACCACAGTCTCAAAGAAAACCATTAGTAACACACTACGCCGTCATGGATTAAAATCCTGCAGAGCACGCAAGGTCCCCCTGCTCAAGCCAGCGCATGTTCAGGCCCGTCTGAAGTTTGCCAATGACCATCTGGATGATCCAGAGGAGGAATGGGAGAAGATCATGTGGTCTGATGAGACAAAAATAGAGCTTTTTGATCTAAACTCCACTCACCGTGTTTGGAGGAAGAAGAAGGGTGAGTACAACCCCAAGAACACCATCCCAACCGTGAAGCATGGAGGTGGAAACATCATTCTTTGGGGATGCTTTTCTGCAAAGGGGACAGGACGACTGCACCGTATTGAGGGGAGGATAGATGGGGCCATGTATCGCGAGATCTTGGCCAACAACCTCCTTCCCTCAGTTAGAGCATTGAAGATGGGTCGTGGCTGGGTCTTCCAGCATGACAGCGACCCGAAACACAACTAAGGCAACTAAGGAGTGGCTCCGTAAGAAGCATCTCAAGGTCCTGGAGTGGTCTAGCCAGTCTCCAGACCTGAACCCAATAGAAAATCTTTGGAGGGAGCTGAAAGTCCGTATTGCCCAGCGACAGCCCTGAAACCTAAAGGATCTGGAGAAGGTCTGTATGGAGGAGTGGGCCAAAATCCCTGCTGCAGTGTGTGCAAACCTGGTCAAGAACTACAGGAAACGTATGATCTCTGTAATTGCAAACAAAGGTTTCTGTACCAAATATTAAGTTCTGCTTTTCTGATGTATCAAATACTTATGTCATGCAATAAAATGCAAATGAATTACTTAAAAATCATACAATGTGATTTTCTGGATTTTTGTTTTAGATTCCGTCACTCACAGTTGAAGAGTACCTATGATAAAAATTACCGACTTCTACATGCTTTGTAAGTGGGCAAACCTGCAAAATCGGCAGTGTATCAAATACTTGTTCTCCTCACTGTATGTAATGAGCGTATCTCTGTTTCTCTGTAATAAGTTATGTCTTGTAAATCTTCTTGTATAGCACTAACAGGTGTGGTAAAACATTTTTGGATTCCGGCCACACATATTTTGAGCACCGAGGCTGAAATCCAGAAGCCCTGAGGCACATAGCACAGACGTGAGCTGTGCAAACGTGTCTGAATACTCGCCAACTCACTCCACAGCTGCACAGGGGTGGAGACAGACGTGATGCAGTCATGGTTTACCGCAACTCGCTCACTCACCCTTCCCCTCCCCCCGACTGGATGACACCCTTCCACTGACCTCTATCCTCCTTCATCAGTCTTCTGAGAGGAGTATGAAAGCAGCATTTTAAAACAAAAGGAAATGCATGTTTCTAACCACAACACAACCTTCTGATGACGAAGTGTCTTTCTTCAGCATTTCAACACTCACACGTATGTCGCACCTTTCAAAGAAAAAAACTGCTCTTACTCTGTTAAACACGACAGCAGGGACTTGATACCGCTAGAAAATTATCAGCAAGTTGCTATATCGGTTATAATGTGGTCAAATGGGTTGTTCAACAAAACGAGTGCAGTGTGTGCAAAAAAATGACTTTAACACTGAAAAGCTGGTGTCAAGTTATCATGAGGATGTTGTTTTCGGCATTTCCTTACCCGTGTACTTCCAAATTGTAGCTGTATTATCAAATATGCACATTTTGTAATCAGTATTTTTAATTACTTTTTAATGTAATTTATTTGGAAATTGGAAATAAAAGCTAGCATTTTCGTATACATTTCAGAATTTTAGTTAACATACTTAACCTGTTATTAAAAAAGATTTGAAGTAGTGTCTCCAGGCTACAGGTATACATCAACCCTATCCATCATATTTTAAACTGTCAAAAAAAACAAAAAAAAAAAACAATATTGTTTAAATACTGTACAATAAAAATAAACCATTCCATAAATAAAAAAAAACGCACTAAAATAAGTTAAATCTCTCTCTATATATATATATATATATATATATATACACACACACAAGGTGTATGAAAGTAGTATAATTCTATATAAAATATCAGAAATTAATTAAATTATCTTTCTATGACCTTGAGCACAGAGCAGCATACAATTGCACATTTTCAAAAAAAAAAATTCCAAATACAGATCACAGAATTAAACTGCCAATCCTGTTTCCGGCAAGATTGTTCATTTCTGAAGGTATAATTTTATTTATTTATTTATCTATTTATTTTCATTGTTTTTGCTTCGGAGTTCAACTTATTTTGACTAAAACACAGTATTTGTCTGATAGAACGTTCACAATCTTAGAGAAACCATCTTATCAAACTGGACAAGGTACCTGTTTCATAAAATGATCCATATAGTATATGTGTGTGTGTGTGTGTGTGTGTGTGTGTGTGTGTGTGTGTGTGTGTGTGTGTGTGCGCACTGGGGATCTTATATCAGTGCCAAAAACCAAACGTTATCAGAATATTCCACCAGACTAAATTTCCTAGTACCCACACCTCATCCTGACTCAACTTCCCCATAACAATGCACATGAATTCCTGGAACGAGTTTCCTGTTTCCCCACCTCTTCGAATTCCATTTTGCAATGCATCTGGAATATCATAGGTGAGGTAGTTATATGCCTGATTGACCAACCAACCAAGTGTATGACCAAACAATGATTTGCAACAATGATGCTACTTCTAAGTTTGTCTCAATGAAAGCATTTTTGACGCAATATTTACAAATACAAAAATACTACGTCAACTTCCTCATTGGCTGAGACCCCGCCCTCACCTGCAGCCGTTCAATGATGTTCCTGTAATCTTTGGAAGTCGTGAGCGTCGAGTCCCTTCTGGATGCGTTGCGAGCAGACAACCTCCAATTGAGGATGGTCTTCTGTACCACATTGTTGGACTTCACAAACAGGTTGTTCACCTGGCTGTCCAAATCCACCGGGATGGCGATCGCTCTGCTCTTAGCTAAAAGAGACAGTTGAAAATAAAACTATTACATGCACACTTCATGAATGGTGAAATAATTTCCTTAAGGGCCGGTTACACTACACCTTTCGTTCCATTGACTACCATGAATGGATAACGAATGCTAAAGACTGACCTCTTGACTGAATTAAAAGAACATCCATTTTTTCTAGTAAATTGGAATAGATTGTATATTTTTACTTTTTTGATTTATTATTATTTGTTATATGTTGAATTTTGGTGTGTCATATCACAATCGTTGCAGTGTCTGTAGAAATTTTGCGTGCTCAAAATCTACTGTGACCACGACTTTATGCTTAAGTCAAGTTTTTATTTGAAACACAACAGATGATGAATGTAAAGATAGATGGGAATGACGTTATCCTTTAGAGGCTCACTCCTATGGAATTTGGAATTTGAATGGTCATGGTCAAATACTTACCAACATCAGACAGAACCTTAATGCAGCTCTCCACTGAGGCTTTCTGAGCAGGAACGAGCCAGTTACAGTGGTAAACTCTGAAAACCCCCTGCAGGAGCTGCACAAACACAGGCTGCCGAGTCTGGAGAAGAAGAAAGACAACACATCACGAGAGGAAAGGAGAAAGAGAGATTGTAAAATGCTGGGGAAAAGAAATTATTAATAATGGTGAACTTGAGAGAGAAAACTTCTCTGATGGATGTTCAGGTTTTTAAGTGAACAAAACATCTCTACAGAACCTTTTTAGTTCTCAATATGTTGAAATAAAGCAGTGGTCCATTTAAAGGAATGTTCCAGATTCAATACAAAAGCTCTATCGACAGCATCAGACAATAATTTTGACTCAAATATCAATGGGTCAAGGCATTCTAGAGGGTTTTAAAGCAGAAATGCAGCTCATATGTTGATTAAAGCACTTACTGTACATGAATTATTCCTTTAAATTTAAAATTTGTACATTTGAGCTCTATACTATAGTTTTAAGTTACCAATATAATTCCTGTGACTAGAGTTTGCTGCATGTGAACAGCCAATTTCTGGTATCTAGTCTAGTAGATATCCACTACCATTTAAAGAAATTAAAGGTAGAGTAGGCAATTTAGGAGAGGCTAGCAATAGCAAGCTAGCTTTGAAAGCATAAGATTCCACCCTCCCTTCAGAGCGTCTCCAAGGCCACACCTCCAAAACACATGAACACGTACAGCGTACAGAGTCTGCAAAGCGCCACGAGACGGTGTTAAATTACCCCAAGTCTCAAAGCACATAACATTACAATAATAATGAACGTAAACAACTTACAGAGCGCTTACTTGTACCACATGACTGCTGCAGATTCATTTTGACGTTGATAGTGTTAGAAACGCAAAAATCAGAGTCTGAGAACATGAACAGTCACGTGTTGTCATCTTGTAATTACGGTTACGACATGGCGTGAACACAGCATAAGCTTGTTGGTTTGGTTCAGGAGGAACTGTAAAACATACGGTGTACAGTGCCTGGCGACTGTGTCTGCAACGCGCTGATGACATGTGAGCAGGATGTGCGGAGGTATGGAAATACACATTGACAGGCAGGTAGGACATCCTATCATTGCATTCGGACTGAATGCAATGATTGGACTAAATTATTTTGGTCCTGAGACTTCCACAGAAGATATATGTACATTTTTTAATATTTAGATAATATTTATATTTAAAAATTGCCTACCCTACCTTTAATACTTTCATTCAGCAAAGATGCATTAAACTGATCAAAAGTGACAGCAAAGACATTTATAATGTCTCCTATTTAGAATAAATGCTGTTCTTTTGAACTTTCTATTCATCAAATAATGCAGAAAAAATGTACCACAAAAATATTAAGCAGCACAACTCTTTTCAACATTGATAATAGTAATAAATGCTTCTTGAGCAGCAAATCAGCATATTAGAATGATTTCTGAAGGATGTGACACTGGAGACTGGAGTAATGATGCTGGAAATTCAGCTTTGCGTCACAGGAATAAAATTACATTTTTAAATGTATTTAAATAGAAAACAGTAATTTTAAATTGTAATAATATTTCAGAATATTACTGTTTTTACAGTATTTTTGATAAAATAACTGCAGCAAAAAAAATTTAATTTAAAAAAAAACTTACCAACACCAAACTTTTGAACAGTAGTTTATATGGTCAAAAAAGGAGTTGAAAAATGAATAACACTTCACAAAGACAAAGTTAGTAAGTGGCTTAGTTAGTACCATTACTGCACATGCAACACACTGAGGGACTGGTTTCTGTGGTCTTCCTCAGCATGTTGCTGATGCTATCGATAGATCTTAACTAACATTGTACCCGGTATATTTTTTAAAGACAAGCTACAAAAAAATAAAATAAATTCTGCCTACATTTGAGCATATTTCTAAAATTGTATTGATAAAGGTTAAAAGGTTAACAATTTATGATATATTAAAACCTCCAATGACAGAAACTGTTTACCAACACATCTTACCACCAACACAATAGGTGAGAACCCAGCAACACTCACAAGAAAAATGTGTAAAGCTAAGAGGAAGGATGACATGTTTACCACGCTACATTTGTGAAACTGGTACCAAAGCTTTCAAGACAACTAGTCTAGTACGCCCGAGGGGCTTAATTGTACAAACCCGATTCCAAAAAAGTTGGGACACTGTACAAATTGTGAATAAAAACAGAATGCAATGATGTGGAAGTTTCAAATTTCAATATTTTATTCAGAATACAACATAGATGACATATCAAATGTTTAAACTGAGAAAATGTATCATTTTAAGGGAAAAATAAGTTGATTTTAAATTTCATGGCATCAACACATCTCAAAAAAGTTGGGACAAGGCCATGTTTACCACTGTGTGGCATCCCCTCTTCTTTTTATAACAGTCTGCAAACGTCTGGGGACTGAGGAGACAAGTTGCTCAAGTTTAGGAATAGGAATGTTGTCCCATTCTTGTCTAATACAGGCTTCTAGTTGCTCAACTGTCTTAGGCCTTCTTTGTCGCATCTTCCTCTTTATGATGCGCCAAATGTTTTCTATGGGTGAAAGATCTGGACTGCAGGCTGGCCATTTCAGTACCCGGATCCTTCTTCTACGCAGCCATGATGTTGTAATTGATGCAGTATGTGGTCTGGCATTGTCATGTTGGAAAATGCAAGGTCTTCCCTGAAAGAGACGACGTCTGGATGGGAGCATATGTTGTTCTAGAACTTGGATATACCTTTCAGCATTGATGGTGTCTTTCCAGATGTGTAAGCTGCCCACGCCACACGCACTCATGCAACCCCATACCATCAGAGATGCAGGCTTCTGAACAGAGTGCTGATAACAACTTGGGTTGTCCTTGTCCTCTTTAGTCCGGATGACATGGCGTCCCAGTTTTCCAAAAAGAACTTCAAATTTTGATTCGTCTGACCACAGAACAGTTTTCCACTTTGCCACAGTCCATTTTAAATGAGCCTTGGCCCAGAGAAAACGCCTGCGCTTCTGGATCATGTTTAGATATGGCTTCTTTTTTGACCTATAGAGTTTTAGCCGGCAACGGCGAATGGCACGGTGGATTGTGTTCACCGACAATGTTTTCTGGAAGTATTACTGAGCCCATGTTGTGATTTCCATTACAGTAGCATTCCTGTATGTGATGCAGTGCCGTCTAAGGGCCCGAAGATCACGGGCATCCAGTATGGTTTTCCGGCCTTGACCCTTACGCACAGAGATTGTTCCAGATTCTCTGAATCTTTGGATGATATTATGCACTGTAGATGATGATAACTTCAAACTCTTTGCAATTTTTCTCTGAGAAACTCCTTTCTGATATTGCTCCACTATTTTTTGCCGCAGCATTGGGGGAATTGGTGATCCTCTGCCCATCTTGACTTCTGAGAGACACTGCCACTCTGAGAGGCTCTTTTTATACCCAATCATGTTGCCAATTGACCTAATAAGTTGCAAATTGGTCCTCCAGCTGTTCCTTATATGTACATTTAACTTTTCCGGCCTCTTATTGCTACCTGTCCCAACGTTTTTGGAATGTGTAGCTCTCATGAAATCCAAAATGAGCCAATATTTGGCATGACATTTCAAAATGTCTCACTTTCAACATTTGATATGTTATCTATATTCTATTGTAAATAAAATATAAGTTTATGAGATTTGTAAATTATTGCATTCCTTTTTTATTCACAATTTGTACAGTGTCCCAACTTTTTTGGAATCGGGTTTGTAAATTAAAAAAAAAAAAAAAAAAAAAAAAAAAAAAACACGTCACTGTGATCTAGTTTCCCACTCAAACAGGCTTACTAGAGAAGAGTCTAACCCAAACTACATCACCACATTCCATATGCCACCACTGTGAAGTCATTACAAAGTGGTACCTCGGTTATTTTGCATAAAATGGAGGCCTGCCACAACAAAGAGAGATGTGAGAGATCAGAGAAGGAAGCTATCATGAAGCAACACTTCCAGGAAAGACTGAATAGGGTTTAGGGTCTAACACATGACATGGTATTAGGAGGTACTTCTTACTTTACAACGGGAGACTAAAGTGTAATATAATTAATAAATAAATAAATAAATAAATCATTTATCTGTCTGGATGTGGATTGGTCAAACTAACCCAGACATTTATAACGTTACAAAAAGATCCATATTTCAAATAAATTATGCTCTTTTGAACTTGAATCATAGCTTCTATAAAAATATGAAGCAGCACAACTGTTTTCAACATTGATTATAAGAAATGTTTCTCGAGCAGCAAATCAGTATATTAGAATGATTTCTGAAGGATCGTGTGACACTGAAGACTGGAGTAATGATGCTAAAAGTTCAGGAATAAATAACATTTGAAAATATATATATACACTATTTCACAACATTACTGTTTTACCTACCTTGGTGAGCATATGAGGCTTCTTTCAAAAACATTAAAAGTCTTACCGATCTCAATGTTTTGATGCTAGATTACAGTGTAAATATATTGATTTACTATATCTAAATATATGATACTTTTAAATAAGTGTCATTAAAAAATTCATGAGAATTAACACATTTGCACCCCAGTTCTTGTTACTCGTATGTACATTATTGTATTACTGTAATATCAAAATATGATATACACTGTCATTTAAATTGTATTTATACATCATGGTAGTATTTATTTACTTTCAATTGCAATTTTAGTTACAGTTTTAGTAATTTAGCTGTTTTCGGGGGTTTTTTATGTCTATACAGGTTTTACAAATTTTTATTTCAGTTTCAGTTTTATTTAGTTTAGTTTTGCCTTGGCAACTAGATGAAAAAAGTTTGTTTTTTCATATTTTATTTTATTTCAGGTAACATTTTTACGGTTTTAGTTTTAGTTAACAATAATATCCCTGGTATGGTAAGGTTCAGTACTGACAACTAAAGTTATTTTAACAGTGCACATAGATGATTTCATTACTACTGAAAAGTCAGACGTGCTACGTGGCAAGATGGACAATTGTGCTGCACTGTATTATTAATACAACCTCAATGGAAAGAAATACTAAACTATCCACCTCCACAGCCATCAGCCCCCTGCAAACAAACACACTATGTGTCTGCGGGCAAGATCGGCCCTAGTTTCTCACATTGCGAAATGGAGATGTGGGAAGTCTGTGTGTGTTGATGTGCAAGACCATGAGTGAAGAGAGTTCTTGGAAAGCTCTGACCAGTGCGTCAGTCGCCAGTGTTCAAGCCGATTCTTCAGAAACCCACGAGTGTGATGAAACCGCCTGAACTTCTACAAATCCTATGGGTCTCACAAAGGGCACCAGCGGGCTAGGGTTAGAGGAGAGGAGAAGCTTTTACAGATACTTACGTACATATGACGTGCCACCTAAGCCAGGAAGGAGTGAACAGGGTTAAGATATTATCTGGAGGGGTTATTTTTCCATTTATGAAAGATAACAGTATCTTTACTTCAAAGAAATGCTGTAGAAACCGAAGATGCAAATGGTGGTGAATTAAAATAGAACTGAAACTGAAACATACAGAACACTAACAACATATACATAACACTTGCAAATATATCAAGAGTATATACTGTTGAAACTAGGGGTCATTACCTGTAAGCTAGTGCTCTGGTCGGAGAAAGGAGAGCTGAAAAATGTCGTCACAATACTCATCACGGTTTCGGTCACGTAGCTTTCTAACGTGGTGTCAGCATGTTTGCGGTCACTTGTATTGTTGCAGACCTGAATGCAAAACAACCATAAAGAATAGACAGAATTATTGTGGGCTTGAGTCATTTGCTTCAGTAAGCACAGTCAGAACATACACTGATTCACCCCTTTCCTGAACCAAAAAAGGAGTCAGATCAACTGCAGATGTACAGAAATCATAAAAATAAAACCCATATCATACCGCAAATAATGAATCACTCCTACTAGACTTTTAAAAAAAAAATCCCACAGGCCATTAAACAATGTTAGTGGAATGCTAGCTAGCAAGAGATTGGTACTTTTTGGTACTTTACACCTAAACGATTCATTGGGGTTGAGAAAAATCCCCAAAACGGCTTCCATTACCCTGCATATGTCGACCAGAAAGTTCTCAAAGAGCTTCCACATGTGGTTGCTGGTGTAGATCTCCTTCATTTCGACCTCTGTGTCCACGTAGCAATGGTTCAGGAAGTTTATATACGCAATTTTTACCTAAGAAAGGACAAAGAGCAGACACGCAACTTAATTTTGCAACAAATTATATCAAAGCAAGTCAAATTTTGGGGCTGCTTGACCTAGAGAGATGACAACATTTAGGCCAGTGGTTTTAAAGCAGGGTTCCGGGGCCCACCATGGGGCCTTAGCAAACTTCAAAGGGGCCACCGGATGACTTAAAATGAATTCATAGTAAGCATAAGAGACTTTAAAAAACCTTACTGATTCCAAACTTTTGAATGGTAGCGTTAATATAAAAACTATTATAAAAATGTGCAACTTTTTTTAAATCAGTGGCAATCACATCTAATAATGTTTATATATGCATTTCATTTGAATACCACCTAATTTGCATGTCTCCGAAAACATATTTTATGAATTACTTAGAATTCAAAAAGAAAAAGAAAAAAAGAACTATACCAAATGAATTTATCATGCTTTCACTTCCTAAGTAGTTTTTGGTTAATGCTTTTTCTGAGAAATAATTGTCTGGTTCATATTTGATGTCTATTTAACCCCTAATATAAATAAAGAAAACTAAACTCATTTTTAGGGACATTAACAAAAAATTCACGTGAATTAATCACATTTGTTTAATGCATTAAATAAAATTATTTATTTATTTATGTATGTACAAACCCGATTCCAAAAAAGTTGGGACACTGTACAAATTGTGAATAAAAAAGGAATGCAATAATTTACAAAATATATATAACATATCAAATGCTGAAAGTGAGACATTCTGAAATGTCATGCCAAATATTGGCTCATTTTGGATTTCATGAGAGCTACACATTCCAAAAAAGTTGGGACAGGTAGCAATAAGAGGCCGGAAAAGTTAAATGTACATATAAGGAACAGCTGGAGGACCAATTTGCAACTTATTAGGTCAATTGGCAACATGATTGGGTATAAAAAGAGCCTCTCAGAGTGGCAGTGTCTCTCAGAAGTCAAGATGGGCAGAGGATCACCAATTCCCCCAATGCTGCGGCGAAAAATAGTAGAGCAATATCAGAAAGGAGTTTCTCAGAGAAAAATTGCAAAGAGTTTGAAGTTATCATCATCTACAGTGCATAATATCATCCAAAGATTCAGAGAATCTGGAACAATCTCTGTGCGTAAGGGTCAAGGCCGGAAAACCATACTGGATGCCCGTGATCTTCGGGCCCTTAGACGGCACTGCATCACATACAGGAATGCTACTGTAATGGAAATCACAACATGGGCTCAGGAATACTTCCAGAAAATATTGTCGGTGAACACAATCCACCGTGCCATTCGCCGTTGCCGGCTAAAACTCTATAAGTCAAAAAAGAAGCCATATCTAAACATGATCCAGAAGCGCAGGCGTTTTCTCTGGGCCAAGGCTCATTTAAAATGGACTGTGGCAAAGTGGAAAACTGTTCTGTGGTCAGACGAATCAAAATTTGAAGTTCTTTTTGGAAAACTGGGACGCCATGTCATCCGGACTAAAGAGGACAAGGACAACCCAAGTTGTTATCAGCGCTCAGTTCAGAAGCCTGCATCTCTGATGGTATGGGGTTGCATGAGTGCGTGTGGCATGGGCAGCTTACACATCTGGAAAGACACCATCAATGCTGAAAGGTATATCCAAGTTCTAGAACAACATATGCTCCCATCCAGACGTCGTCTCTTTCAGGGAAGACCTTGCATTTTCCAACATGACAATGCCAGACCACATACTGCATCAATTACAACATCATGGCTGCATAGAAGAAGGATCCGGGTACTGAAATGGCCAGCCTGCAGTCCAGATCTTTCACCCATAGAAAACATTTGGCGCATCATAAAGAGGAAGATGCGACAAAGAAGACCTAAGACAGTTGAGCAACTAGAAGCCTGTATTAGACAAGAATGAGACAACATTTCTATTCCTAAACTTGAGCAACTTGTCTCCTCAGTCCCCAGACGTTTGCAGACTGTTATAAAAAGAAGAGGGGATGCCACACAGTGGTAAACATGGCCTTGTCCCAACTTTTTTGAGATGTGTTGATGCCATGAAATTTAAAATCAACTTATTTTTCCCTTAAAATTAAACATTTTCTCAGTTTAAACATTTGATATGTCATCTATGTTGTATTCTGAATAAATTGAAATTTGAAACTTCCACATCATTGCATTCTGTTTTTATTCACAATTTGTACAGTGTCCCAACTTTTTTGGAATCGGGTTTGTATGTATGTATGTATTTATTTATTTAATATTCTAATCGAAATGCTAAAAAAAGGTAATGGAAAAAATGCAAACTACAATTATATGTTTAAACTTCTTGTAACTTCTGGAATCACAACATTACTAGTGGTTGATTAACTTAATATATCTCACAGTTTGTGTTAGTAAAAGAGTTTAAAAACAAGTAGCTTTGTGAAAATTACAAATTACAATTAAGAAGAAATATTTTAGCCTTTGATTACTGTGTTGGACTTTGAAAACTCAGCCCGTGCCAATCTTGTCTCATTTAGCCAAACGTTGGACTTGTCTGGTTCTCACTGCAGCTTATTCTGGCCAATAATCATCCACTTAGACAAGAAAAGTCCATCTGACCAACATGTGAAGCGACCGTTCACAGTGTTTTGTTTTTATGTGCCATTTAGGGGAGGGTAAACAGATAATACCACAATAAAATGTTGGGGAAAAACATTAAAATTGTGTGGCATTAAGCTGTAGACCACCAACCTCAGGGATGCAGTCTTTGTGCGTGACCACACGGACAATATCATCCAACGGCAGCAAGGAGTTGCACTTGATCTCGGTGTAGACGTTTTTGCCCTCCGTGCAGACGGCCAGCAGCTCCACCAGGTGGATGTGGTACATGAGAGGGCTATTTTCATCCATCCGTTCACGCTCCGAACGCATCATCTGGACCAGGGTCTGGAAGGAGGCCCGGTCATTATAAAAGACCAACACATCCTCCCCAGAGTTCACCAACTGCAGAAAAAAATTTCAGGAATAAAAAACATTAAAATCACAGGAATAATTAGAAAAACTGTAATAATTTCAGCACATCAGCCACCCACCTCAGCCATTACAATATCCTGGCATTTCTTGATAAACTTGTTCTCTGCCTTGACGATGGTCTGCAGGAACTTCAGGTACTGCACGTGCCTGCCGTGGGTCTCTATGCAGTGGACGAAATGCTGCACGACGCGCTCGTTCATCTCACTGCACAGCTGGAAGTTGTTCATGAATATGTGCTGCATCGTGATGGCCTCCAGGATCTACAGAAGATAAAAAAGACAAATCAGATATATATAGATCATGATGAAATTACAGGTTAAAAACAAACACCCTGTGGCGACGTCCTGCTTGTTCTAGCATAGTACAGTATCTCTGGTGGGTTGCTCCTGGTCAGTAGTGGTGAGAATTTACCGACAGTGGTCTGAGAAGGCACAAACCACAAACCGGCGACAGGGTGTTGGTTGCCCTCAAGGACAATGAAGGCTATCCTGTCTGGTCCGAGCCAACCTCAAATTTTAGTAATGGTTATGAGAGGAATGTGTTATTACACACAGTGCATCACACTCTGCTGTGTATGGGGCTGCGTGCCTATGATGACCCCTGTCCATCATCGAAAGCACCTACAATGAGCATGTGAGCATCGGAATTAGACCTTGGAGCAGTGAAAGAAGGTCACCTGGTCAGACGAGTACAGGTTTCTTTTACATCACTTGGGCGGCCGTGTATGTGTGCACCAGTAACCTGAGGAAGTAAATGGCACCAGGATGCACTGTGGGATGATGGCAAGCCAGTGGAGGGATTCATGTGGACATCAGCAGATACATCCCTTCATGACAATGGTGTTCCCTTGTGGATGTGGCCTCTTTCAGCAGGAAAATGCACCCTGCCACACTGCACACATTGTTCAGGAATGGTTTGAGGAACATAATGAAGAATTCAAGGTGTTGCCCTGGCCCTCCAAATTTCCCAGATCCAATTGAGCATCTGTGGGATGTGCTGGACCAACAAGAGTGACCCACGGTGGCTCCACCTCACAAACTACAGGACTTGAAGGATCTGCTGCTAATGCCTTGGTGCCAAGGGGCAGTCGTGGCCTAATGGTTAGAGAGTCAGACTGTCCACTGTTCCGGGTGTGTGTGTCCATGGTTTGCAGTGCTACTCACTACTCCTAATGTATGTGCATTAACTTGGATGGGTAAAATGCAATTAGGATAAATTCTGAGTATGGGTTACCATACTTGGCCTTCACATATCGCTTTCAGATATCACAGGCCACAGGATTCTTGTAGAGTCCATGCCTGTCTGCGCTGTTTTGGCAGCATATTAGGTCATAATGTTTTGGCTCATATAAAATATATACTTCACAGTAATGGTTTTTATTTATCAAATCTGCTATTCACGTTGACAAACCTCTGTCCAATCATGATTTCATTAAAGTGAAAAATGACAGAAAACACTGTATGAACAAAAAGTAAAGAACATCAATTCACAGTAAGGAGTTTGACCTTCAACATCCAAAAAAGTAGTGTATAGTCTGAAGTAGTGTATATGAAGACATTTTGATTAAATGTAATTGCATGACTCTAACAACACCAAAACAGTGCAATTAACACATGGTAACATTAAAATCCCACACAAATATGACCATAATTAGTCTTGTCATGATGAACTATGAATCATCATCATGTTGCTCTAAAAATTGTTTAAGATGTAGCAATATGGAAACGGAGAACATCCGTCATTCTCAACAGGCCCCACCCAACACTCATTCAGAGTGATGAAGCTCAATAGCTTCCCTGATGTGTGTCTGACTCACACATGAAGATAGAGAGCTCACCCCAGGATTGAGGAACAGGTTGATATGTTTGTGGAGCAGGGCCTGGTTCTGCTGGTTGCCTGCACAGAAGTTCTGAAGAAACTCGTGAGCCAGTTTCATGATCTCTTGCATTCGGATGTCCTCACCCTGCGAAAATGTACATCACTGAGTAGGAGAATAGTTATATCTGTTTATAAGTACATAAGAGACAAAAAAGTAAATCATTTCTTGTAATTAAAACATGGCAGGAATAGAATGCCTTAATAATTAATGATTCTTAAAGGGATAGTTCACCCAAAAGGAAAATTACCCCATAATTTACTCACCCTCAAGCCATCCTAGGTGTATATGACATTCTTCTTTCAGACGAATACAATCAGAGTTATATTAAAAAAAAATGTCCTGGCTAATCCAAGCATTATAATGCCAGTGAATGGGAGCCCAAAATTCAAAGCCCAAAAAAGTGCATCCATCCATTATAAAAGTAATCCATACAGCTCCTGGGGTTAATAAAGGCCTTCTGAAGTGAAGTGATGCGTTTGTGTAAGAAAAATATCCATATTTAACACGTTTTAATGTAAAACATCTAGCTTCCGCCAGACCGCCTTCCGTATTCAACTTAAAAGCATAAAGCTTAAAAAGCATAACTGACGCGGCGTATGACATCGGACGTAGCGTAAGCGTTTTGAACTGAGTGGCATTACATTTTCTTCGTAAGTTGAATACGGAAGGCGGAAGCTATATATTTTACTTTATAACGTTTTAAATATGGATATTTTTCTTACACAAACGCATTGCTTAGCTTCAGAAGGCCTTTATTAACCCTCGGAGCTATGTGGATTACATTTATAATGGATGGATGCACTTTTTTGGGCTTCAAATTTTGGGCTCCCATTCACTGCCATTATAATGCTTGGATTAGCCAGGACATTTTTATTATAACTCTTATTGTATTCGTCTGAAAGAAGAATGTCATATACACCTAGGATGGCTTGAGGGTAATTGTCTTGTCATTCCATTAGCATCAGTGTGTCAGTTTAATTTCAGTAAATTTCAGATAATAACTGAGACCAAATCCTATCTATCTGAATGGGGGAATCCTGAAATCTCAAAAACAAAAAAGAACTGGCTCATAGGAGTCATTCATTCAAGAATCGAAATGCACTGCTCCGGTTGCATCTTTTTGATTCACTAAAAAGAACCAGATCACAAGAGTCATTAATTTATGAATCAGACTAGACTGGTCATGCTGCATGCTTTTCATTGATTTGAAAGATTCTGAATTTTAAGAGTCATTCATTCATGTGCCACATTCATTGGACTCGAGTACACTAGACCACACTCATATACTGCACCTTCTCATAAGGGATCTGCAGCAGCTCAAGCACCACTGAATGAGCTCCCATGTTCCTCAACAGCCTCTGCTGCTGTTTCTTACTCTTCTTCCCCGACGGTCCTTCCTGCACACACAGCTTGCTAAGACGCAGGAGGATCTAGAGAGAGAAAGACAGACAGATGATGAGCTGAAAAGGGGAAAATTAAGTGAAAGAACACTTTTTTTCAAAGCAGCTCAAACTGCAAAAGCTGTTAGACGCGATGCTAATTCCTTCAGCACTGGTTAATTGGATCTACTTTAGCTACATATTTAGCTTTGCCAGTGTTTATGGTGCTTGGCTACATCAACAGACTGCTACCTTATAATGCTGAATGTGCATGAGCATGTGAACATCACTTTACCTCCTTCACGTCTCTGTAATTGTCACTGCCATTTCCGTCCGTCTTTTTTTTGTCTGAACCAGAGTCCCTCTATATAAATAGCAAACATACAAAGGCTAAATAAAGCAAGTGTGAATGTTTTATTTCATACAAATAATAAGGGTCAATATGTAAGGAAGACAGCCTCCGAGTAAAAAAATAAAAATTGTAATTGCAAGACCAGGTTTAAAATAAAGGTTTTTAAATAAAGGTTTCAATTATTAGAAAAAAGTAACAGTTAGCTTTCTTTTACTCTGATAAATAAATGTGGGTGCCAACAAGCTACAAAAATTCAAACTACATATATACATTTATTTTTTTTATTTTTCTTCAAATAATTCCATCATATTATTACGTTTTTAAACAGGTATTTAATTATACAATTGTTTGATGAGTTTTTATTATCATTACTTAGACCAAACTGAATCTTTAAGGAGGTAATCTCAAACTAATTACTGTTAAAAACAAATGCATTAAATTGATCAAAAGTGGCAATAAAGACATTCATAATGTTACAAAAGATGTTTCAAATAATTGCTGTTCTTTTGAACTTTTTATTCATTAAAAAAATCTTATCATGGATTCCACAAAAATATTAAGCAGAGAAACGGTTTTCAACATTGACAATTATACACTCACCTAAAGGATTATTAGGAACACCATACTAATACTGTGTTTGACCCCCTTTCGCCTTCAGAACTGCCTTAATTCTACGTGGCATTGATTCAACAAGGTGCTGAAAGCATTCTTTAGAAATGTTGGCCCATATTGATAGGATAGCATCTTGCAGTTGATGGAGATTTGTGGGATGCACATCCAGGGCACGAAGCTCCCGTTCCACCACATCCCAAAGATGCTCTATTGCGTTGAGATCTGGTGACTGTGGGGGCCATTTTAGTACAGTGAACTCATTGTCATGTTCAAGAAACCAATTTGAAATGATTCGAGCTTTGTGACATGGTGCATTATCCTGCTGGAAGTAGCCATCAGAGGATGGGTACATGGTGGTCATAAAGGGATGGACATGGTCAGAAACAATGCTCAGGTAGGCCGTGGCATTTAAACGATGCCCAATTGGCACTAAGGGGCCTAAAGTGTGCCAAGAAAACATCCCCCACACCATTACACCACCACCACCAGCCTGCACAGTGGTAACAAGGCATGATGGATCCATGTTCTCATTCTGTTTACGCCAGATTCTGACTCTACCATCTGAATGTCTCAACAGAAATCGAGACTCATCAGACCAGGCAACATTTTTCCAGTCTTCAACTGTCCAATTTTGGTGAGCTTGTGCAAATTGTAGCCTCTTTTTCCTATTTGTAGTGGAGATGAGTGGTACCCGGTGGGGTCTTCTGCTGTTGTAGCCCATCCGCCTCAAGGTTGTGCGTGTTGTGGCTTCACAAATGCTTTGCTGCATACCTCGGTTGTAACGAGTGGTTATTTCAGTCAAAGTTGCTCTTCTATCAGCTTGAATCAGTCGGCCCATTCTCCTCTGACCTCTAGCATCAACAAGGCATTTTCGCCCACAGGACTGCCGCAAACTGGATGTTTTTCCCTTTTCACACCATTCTTTGTAAACTCTAGAAATGGTTGTGCGTGAAAATCCCAGTAACTGAGCAGATTGTGAAATACTCAGACCGGCCCGTCTGGCACCAACAACCATGCCACGCTCAAAATTGCTTAAATCACCTTTCTTTCCCATTCTGACATTCAGTTTGGAGTTCAGGAGATTGTCTTGACCAGGACCACACCCCTAAATGCATTGAAGCAACTGCCATGTGATTGGTTGATTAGATAATTGCATTAATGAGAAATTGAACAGGTGTTCCTAATAATCCTTTAGGTGAGTGTATATAAAAAAACTCTGGAGCACCAAATTAGCCTATTAGAATGATTTCTGAAGGATCATGTGACACTGAAAACTGGAGTAATGATGCTGAAAATTCAGCTTTGATCACAGGAATAAATTGCATTTTAAAATATATTCAAATGGAAAACTGTTATTTTAAATTGTAATACTATTTCACAATATTACCATTTTTACTTTATTTTTGATCAAATAAATGCATCCTTGAGCATAAGAGACTTCTTTTAAAAACATTACAAACCTTACCGAGCCCACTTTTAAATGATTGTGTACATTAATACGGCAATATACACAATATTATAGGCCAGGCAACCCTCAGGGGGTCTCTGCACTGTTTTTATATCCACTAAGTGGTCCTTTGACTACAAAAGACCCCTGCCTTAAATAATAAATGTTACCACCTTCTTTTTATGGTCAGACTCTGCTGGGAGTCCGTCCCCTCCATCCATGCCATCATCACCCTGTCGCTTGTACACCCAGAGCTCAGATTTTTCCACATTAGATCGCAGCTGGTCAAGGTCCGATTTGATCTGCTTGTAGTTGTCTACATCCTGACTGGTTACTAGAAGCTGAACCTACAGGGGAAAAAGCATGAAGTTGCATGAAAACTACAAATGAAACTATGCATTAAAACATCAACCAACAGAAACGTTCTAATTTCTAGTCTGAGTTTTAAATTGACTAGTCAGATTGTGTCATTGTGTTAAATACCTGTTTGAAAGCCATGAGCACTTCTTGTCTCTGACTGAAGTGCCTGAAGAGCAAATGTAGCGCTCCAGACACAAGCGGTGGATAGTCATGCATGGTAAGGTGCAGCAGAACCCTCAAAAACGTTCTGCCACCATGGTCATCAAGATCCAGAGGCGTGTTCTCCTCGCTGAGTTCAGAAAAATGGTTACACACTTGCGTACTCTTATAAAGACTTTAGCACCTTCTCATTCAAAAAAAAAATGAATCCTTACCTTCCACCAAATATTCCTTCTGCTTGCTCTTCAATGTTTTCAAAGTCCAGAGCTGTGACACAAGCAGAAACACTCTCATAAACTTTAGAGTAACTCATTGGTAATCGTGATTAGGGAATACTGTATACCTGGGATGCTGTTGGGCCCGTCTGCATTTGCAGCTGGCATTGCATCCGTTTGCATGTTGCTCTCGTCAAACTCTCGTTTGAAGATGCACAACAAGCAGGAGATCCTGTAGTCCAGTCGTACATTCAGAATAAACTGAACAACAAAAAAACACAAGGTTCAGTATTTTAAGCAGATTTGTTCTCTAATATTTCTTGCATTAAAAACTGTGAAGCTAATTGGTTCCTCAGATTGGATATACTGGATATATTGTATATTTTTAAAGGGCTAAAATAAAATAAAATATATAATATATATAATATATAATGCTTATTTTGTTATTAAGAGGAACGCGCACAGCACATATTTACATATTCATCTAAAAAACTCCACGAGTTTATCTGGCCTTGAATCACGTCTCTTGTACATTACGTGTGCACGAGTGCAAGTATGAGCAATAATTTCTGGCTGTAGTTCACTTAATGGCCACCGGTGTCGCTAATAACAATGGTATGTGAATTCTACATATAGCACGTAACACCCCTTTAATGATGTTTTTAATTACCTGTAGGATTTCTATGATCTTTAGTTTGGTGTCCATCACCAGAATGTCTTCCTTCTCTGGTTCTGTCTGGGTCTTAACCACATCACCATCTGGGGGTGTTGTGGGGGTTGTGGGTAAGAATCCACCCCCTCTTAGGACCACCTGGGTCATCAGCTCCCCAACACCATGGATGGATTTCATTACATTGCTACCTGAGAGAAACATAACCAACAAAGTGTTAAAACTTCTGATCAAACATTTCTTCTTTTACATTTGATGCCTTAATGATTGTTTGAATATCAATAGCAGAACCAACAAAGGATGTTGAGCTTTCGGTTCTGTAAACTCAAACTGTTATAATAAGAGAAAAAGATCACGATTGAGGAGATTTACTTTTGGACTCATCTCCTTTTTCCATTTTGTTGATGGGATAGATAGTGCTGACGTGAACGCAGTCCAAAATGGACAACAGGATCTTGGTCAAACGCAGCAAGTCGCTGAAGTTGTAAAAGCCAAAGTAAATGAGGTTTCTTGCTAAATTCACAACCTTAAAAAAAAAAAAAAAAAAAAAGACACAGATTAGCCACGTCCAAAACGACCCACGTTTCTCACGCTTGCACATGTTGGATGGGTGGCTTACCTCAAAAGTGAGTTTGTTTTTCTCTTTATCAGAGAAAGGAATGTTTTGACAAACCACATCTCTGAGGTAGTTCTCTACAAAGTCCATCGTGAGCGCAAAGCGTTCCTTTATCTCGTCTCTACTGGTTCCATCGTTATCATAACTAAAACAAAAAGACAACATTAAATAAACCATTTTTCTCTGGTAGAGACAAAAAACCACAACATAAACCTAATAACAGAAGTGTGTGTGGGTTATTGACGTGACATGACATTTTCACTGTCACACAAGATAAAAATGAATATAATTAGTTCAGTCATCATTTAAAAATGCAGTAAATGGTTAAACATTTCTTTGTCTTACATGAAACTGATGATATAAAAACTGCTTTGTCTTTAGATTTTTTACATTTTTGAGCCAAATCTCAAAATTGTTCTATGGTGCGACTGTCTCAAGCATGGTTCAATAAATTACAACTTTTATAAATGAAAAAGAAAAGCATACAAAATGTTAATAAATACCTCAGGCATAATTTTACAAGTGTCTATTTTAATAAATGACAATCATTTTATTTCATCCATATAAGCGTTCTAAAAGCGTAGGAACTTGATACATTTTATCACTGAAAACCATGTCCTCCGGTGTGACACCATATCCTGATTTTAAATCGGGCAATTACACTGACAAGTTTAATTAGTTGAAGGACCCCATTCAAGGGCATGTTATTGTGAAGCCCATGACATGTGCACATGGTAAGATTTTGTCTCAGAATTGTTCAAACGTTTAACTTTTTTGGAACCACTATAAAAGTGTTAATTTCTGTTGTCCTTTGGTGCGACACCCCTATATTCTTAATTCTTTATATGTCACACCATAGGACACATTTCAGTAAAAATGTTCAAACAACAGTGAAAGAATTGACAGTTAGTGACTCCTTATATTTTCTCAAACATCAGACTTCACACTACATAACATACAAAAGCATTTTTACTGCTTATTTGTCAACTACCCGTGTACAACATTGTACAACATACTCATCAATAGCGATTTTGGACGGGATCTCGGACCACAGCCTGGCATATTTCACAGGCATGACCTGTTCCTGCGGGTCACGGTCCACGTGCATGTGAAGCATCAGTCGGCAGAACGAGGCACGAAGGTCATAGGGCAGGTCTTCATCCGACATGCACCGCAGGATCAGGTCCACATCCAGCTGGCCCGATATCTTCTCAATGGCCAAGTACTGGCGGTCCAAACACATCCGTGCAAACAGGTTCAGTTGGTATCTAAGGAGGAAATGAACCAGGAGAGTAGGTTACTGAGAGAACTGATGTTTTGATTTGGTTTTATACAGTTTTTGGGTTTTGCCCTGATTAACATTGACCCTTAGCTTATTTCCTTTTCGCTGACCTGTAGTAGCTGATGACCTCCAGGTCTTCTTTCTGTCCTTCTTTGGCATCCTGTGCCAGCTCTCTGACACTCTTACTCCTGATCTCCTTTGCACTGTCCTTCCAAAACAACCACACTTCCTCCTCATCCTCCTCTGATTCCACGGGACCCTCTCCAGACTCAACCTCAAACCGAGACAGCACCAGCCTGAGGTGAGAGAGAGAAATAAAGACTTTTAAAATGTAACTAGCAACAAACAATTCTTAATTATGACCTCGCATGTCAAAAAGTTCCAAATAATTTGGAATGTTTTGTACATTTACAATGTGCCAGTGTTCATTTTCGTGATGTTTTTCTTTGAAACACATTTTTTTCCATTTTCAATTCATGTGAAACCTATTACACGTCCTTAGCCATACAGAAAGACACAGATAATGTTCATCACTGCATTTAATTGATTTAAAGTAGGTCACTTGTAAATCGGATTATCCTGTGCAGCATTTTCAAAGCATTGCTTAGTACTTCTCATGTGTGACCTAAGACTGTGAATTAATAAATAACATTAAAAAGTTTAGGGTCAGTACATTTTTTTTTATATACATGTGTGTATATATATATATATATACACACATACACACACACACACACACACACACACACATATATATATATATATATATATATATACACACTCACCTAAAGGATTATTAGGAACACCTGTTCAATTTCTCATTAATGCAATTATCTAATCAACCAATCACATGGCAGTTGCTTCAATGCATTTAGGGGTGTGGTCCTGGTCAAGACAATCTCCTGAACTCCAAACTGAATGTCAGAATGGGAAAGAAAGGTGATTTAAGCAATTTTGAGCATGGCATGGTTGTTGGTGCCAGACGGGCCGGTCTGAGTATTTCACAATCTGCTCAGTTACTGGGATTTTCACGCACAACCATTTCTAGAGTTTACAAAGAATGGTGTGAAAAGGGAAAAACATCCAGTTTGCGGCAGTCCTGTGGGCGAAAATGCCTTGTTGATGCTAGAGGTCAGAGGAGAATGGGCCGACTGATTCAAGCTGATAGAAGAGCAACTTTGACTGAAATAACCACTCGTTACAACCGAGGTATGCAGCAAAGCATTTGTGAAGCCACAAAACGCACAACCTTGAGGCGGATGGGCTACAACAGCAGAAGACCCCACCGGGTACCACTCATCTCCACTACAAATAGGAAAAAGAGGCTACAATTTGCACGAGCTCACCAAAATTGGACAGTTGAAGACTGGAAAAATGTTGCCTGGTCTGATGAGTCTCGATTTCTGTTGAGACATTCAGATGGTAGAGTCAGAATTTGGCGTAAACAGAATGAGAACATGGATCCATCATGCCTTGTTACCACTGTGCAGGCTGGTGGTGGTGGTGTAATGGTGTGGGGGATGTTTTCTTGGCACACTTTAGGCCCCTTAGTGCCAATTGGGCATCGTTTAAATGCCACGGCCTACCTGAGCATTGTTTCTGACCATGTGCATCCCTTTATGACCACCATGTACCCATCCTCTGATGGCTACTTCCAGCAGGATAATGCACCATGTCACAAAGCTCGAATCATTTCAAATTGGTTTCTTGAACATGACAATGAGTTCACTGTACTAAAATGGCCCCCACAGTCACCAGATCTCAACCTAATAGAGCATCTTTGGGATGTGGTGGAACGGGAGCTTCGTGCCCTGGATGTGCATCCCACAAATCTCCATCAACTGCAAGATGCTATCCTATCAATATGGGCCAACATTTCTAAAGAATGCTTTCAGCACCTTGTTGAATCAATGCCACGTAGAATTAAGGCAGTTCTGAAGGCGAAAGGGGGTCAAACACAGTATTAGTATGGTGTTCCTAATAATCCTTTAGGTGAGTGTATATATATATATATATATATATATATATATATATATATATATATATATATAGAGAGAGAGAGAGAGAGAGAGAGACATGTATATAAAAAACTTCAGCTTTGCATCACAGGAATAAATTACATTTTAAAATATATCATAAATATGATCAAATAAATGCAGCCTTGGTGAGCATAAGAGCCTTCTTAAAAAAAATTTATAAAAAAAAAAAAAAACATTAAAAAAACTTTACCGACCACAGTGTATATTAACATTATACTAAATAAAAATAATAATTAAATAATTAAAAATAAAACTAATCTCAGAATATAACAATTACACAAAGCAATATTGTGAACCTGCATTCTGGGTTACATTCTCTTTTACATTGTTCTGTTCACGGTTTTCAAAAATGTCTCACTTGGTCTCGATAAGGATGTCAGCATTGGCGGGGTTCAGCACCGCGTTGCAGATCAGCTCCTGAGTTACTGGGATGGACTTGTTCATGGACACACACAGATCGGACAGGTAGTCCAGAAACCTAAACATAACAAACACAACTACAACTGCAACTACATGTCAACAAACTTTCATTAGATTATTAGTAGACTGTTAGGTTAGGCTTAGGTGTTAGGGTTCAGGTTAGTAGAATAAGTTGACATGTACTTGCAAAGTTACTTATAGTCAGTAGAATGTCTGTTGGGGGACCATCACAATAAAGTGTTAGCAGACCGTCTACTAATACTCTAATGAGAGTTAACTGACATGCAAAGTTACTTATAGTTAGTAGAATGCCTAAAGTGGACCATCGAAATAAAGTGTTACCCATTGAAACATTCCAGACTTCTATCTATCTTGTATCTTGATACTTGTATAGTATATTAGCACAAAAAAAGTGCTGCTCTCAAACTTTGGGATAGAAAAGCACTTTTGTCTTTACAGTACACTCTCTCCCACCTTGGTTCACGGTTTTTCCTCACAAGGCTGACAAATGTGTCAATTTCTGCCGCCGTGATGTGCTTCTCCAAGAGTTTGCGGTTGTTGTGGAGGAGGGCCGTTATCGTATCCTCAGCCAACACGTCGTAGCCGATCTGTTTCTGCATGAAGCGGAACTGCTTGGCGATGTATTCCTGGACAGAGGGCACAAAGGGACAAAGTGACTCATTCTGTTCTTTCATACAGCAGACCTGTCACCCATTCTCTTTTGGAGTAAGTTTTAATTTAATACACATTCACATGAGGATGAGGGATGAATCCATAAAAACTTTGTAAGGCCGATATAGTCTATAGGTTAAAGCCCCCACAAGGATTGTCATTGGGCACATGTACAGTTTGCTTTGGATAAAAGTGACAGCTAAATGACAAAATATTTGAGCTGTCAATCAGAGATAACTTATTGTTAACTAAAACTAAAATCATACAACTCATTACTTGAAATAAAATATTTTGAAAATAATCAGCTGATTGCCAAGCCAATAAAAACACTGAAACAAAGCTTTAACTATAATGAAAACAGAAATATAAAAATAAAATCTAATTCAAAATATTAACACAAAAACTATAATAGTATATAAATGAATCTAAAACAACACTGCTGTCAATCGATTAAAATATTTAAATTCTTTAGCAATGTCTATTCAGTGCATTAAATCCCCTTCTAAAGTAAAAAAAAAAAAAAAAAATATATATATATATATATATATATATATATATATATATATATATATATATATATATATATATATATATATATATATATATATATATATAAAAAATAATTTAATAAAACAAATTTTCCCAGCACATTATGGATGTATTTGCGAAGTTTGCATTTGCATGAGTGAGAGTGCATGAGTGGGTGAACATGAGCACTTCCTCTGCCAAATTAAATAAAAAACCTGACTAGGTAGGGAAACTTCAACACCCATAATGCACTAAACATGTTGCCATGCAAGGCCACTCCCACCAGTCTGCTATGCATATGCTTACCAGAGTCAAATACCGCCTTGCTTTAGTAGGAAATACTCTTAGCAAACTTTTAGTCATAATGGTGTTGACTTGTATTGTTCCCGGGTGCAAGAATTCAAATGCCCTGCGTATACCTCGTATTAAGATGCGTTTTGGTCTATCGGATCACAAGTGGACGAGGAAGACACATACCTGTTTACACCTGGTGTTATAGCCACCTCTTTTGTCCACTTTTAACCACTTCTGTCCTGATTTCTTCGAGTGGAGTGGGCGGGTAAATGTATGTTTTTTTTTCCACATCTTTCAATCTAATGGACAAACTAAGCTCACGCTATTTACATATGAACGCGACCGGAGACGACGGAAAAACACAGAGAACATCAGCTTTCGTTTCTGCTCTGAGCTGCAAGACCACGCCGAATGCTGTGAGTGTGTGTTAGAAATCAGGAATGATGACAGAACATTGTGCTTGGTACATCTTTCCTCTTCAAACCAAACTTTTTAAAGTTTAAATCCCGTCTGGCTAGCGCGCTTCCCATAATGTTTACACGTTAGGTCAGTAGGCATCTTTTGTGGCTGTTCGAATGCATTCGACCACATGAGCGTCTACATTGCGAAAGCAATCCGATCAATTGCGTTTTCAACTACCTCTAGAAGTGGTCAAAAGTGGACAAGCTCAAAACATTTTACACCTATATTTAGCGTCGTCCACTTGTGATCCGATCGACCAAAACGCATCTTAATACCAGGTGTAAACAGGGCCAAAGAGGGCCTTTTCCTTAGTTAAAAAACATGGTTCCCTTCATCTCAATTGCATAAGATTTTGTGACTTTTTCTACATTATCTATCTATACACACACACAAAATGGGCTTGATTCGGTTGTTCTGAAGGTATGTTAAAAAAAAAAAGGTTTTATTTTATTTTTTATTTCTCATGTGTCAAAAAAAATTATAAATCCAGCATAAATCTGAAAATTTCCAGACATAAATGAAGGCCTGGTACTAGAGCACAAATGCAATGTGGAACGAATGAACATGATCACTCACACAAACGCACGCACACACACACACAGAGAGGTGTGTGTTCACTCATCACTCCTGTTCATATCTACTTATTGCTTATTTATTTGTTGGTTTTATTTACTTTTTAAAACTCATTTCTTATTCTAAAGTTAATAATTTTATACATTTGGATTATTGAAATAAATTATATGTGATTACAATCAACCCTTGTCTTTTTTGTGGCAACTTATGTGGCATTATTGCAAAAACAAGACACTTCAAAAGACCTCAAACAACAACCAAAAATTCTAAACTGACAAAAATACTGATTTAATGTATTTTATGTTTATATAGCCACATCCAGAAAAATGAATGGATCTCTTTTTTTCTAAAACTGTATTTCCTGCATATTTTTCTCTAACCAGCAGATGGCAGAATTCTGTCCCTAACACCTAGATCAATATCCAGAAACAACTCATATTTAATTTTGATCATCATTAGTGGGGGTTTTTTTCATAAAAGTTAATATTTCATATATATGCTAATAATGTAGTTGAGGTGAATGCGGTAAATAGGTAAAAAAGTACTTTGTGTCCTCCAAAACACAGCATTAACGTATACATGAGAAGTAAACAAAAAAAAAAATGATATATAATTTGTATTATTAAAAATGTGTATTTTTTATACAGTCGTTCTCTAAATGTCATATTGACCCCAAAAACCTAGAGTGTAAACTGGAAATTAACAACATATAAGGGTTAATCATATCAGCATGGCTTCAGAGAACAAACAAATCAACATGGGAAGCACTGGGACTTTGAGTTCTTGTTCACCTGTTAAAATGAAGTCCCACAATATAAAAAATTGATTAAAACAATAATGAAATGCACAATTTTATGAGGTCTATGAGGTCTAAGGTTGAACTTCCATTTCGGCTGGTGTTCCTGCAGACCCACCTGGTTCTTCCTGTAGTCCTGCTGTGAATGTCGCAGCACACGGTAGCACAGCCTGCAGATGTGCCTGAAGGGGGCGTGTCTCTGGTCACTCAGCTCCTCCAGACGTAACATGGGACCATCACCACTGTCTGTGAATGGGGCCTGAAGCAGCTTGAAGATCTATTGATGGAGAATGGAGAATGAATACTACTTCTGATGTATCTATAACACCCAAACACAGTCTCAGGAAACAACCAACCTGACCAAAAAGTTAAGAGGTTTAAGTTTTGAACCTTGACGTTTAAATCAAGATGATTGGAGATGTTCTTAAATTCATCATATCTGGTTTCTGTGGAATACTTTGTTAAAAATGTTGAGGTGAAGGACATGTCTTTTAAGCACTCCTAGTGGTGAAATGTGAGGTACTGAAGAAAATCCTACTTGTTTCAAGATGTTCTGTTCTCTCATGAGTTTCTGCCGTTCACGGTTGGGTTTATTGACCATGATCTCCAACACATCCTGTCCATTGTTGGGAATGTCCACCACAAAAAACACAAGGTCCTCTAGAAGCTTAGTGACAAACCTACAGAATGCACAGAGAAAAGAATGTCATGGTAATTAAAATGTCAGGTTAAACTCTTATCAGTGCCAAAATCTCTCATTTTCCTCTTGAAGTGGTGGAAAAATTCATATATTCATCCAAGCAATGCTTCGCATTCGCCTCTGGAATAGTTCCCACACAGAGTTAGTACACTGGAATCAATTGCTACATTAAAACAACATGAAGTGTTAACCGAGGTCGCAGCAGAGCATTTACTCAGCATTTCCCAAGCACATTCCTATTCCACAAAGTCTCAAGGGTTGTACCTTCTTTCATTCTGGGTGATCGTGCCCTTCTCCAGTTTGCCAGCGATGGATGCCAACACTTTACTGGCATCGTTGGCAAAGTCTAGGTCCCTCACCTCAGCGGGAGGGACTGGCACAATGGCGAAGGCCTCTTTATCTTCTTTGATAGGTGATGTGCCAATCTGGAAGGGAAAACAAACTGTAATTGAGTGCAGTGGAATCAATGGATACAATGAGCAATGTATTGTTGAAGATGACAGCTATTATTTTATACACATTTTTCATTTCAAAATTCCATACTTTTCCAGACTCAAATTTTTTAGACTATATTTAACATAAATGCTTCATACTGCATTGTTATCAGCATTATGTTTGGAATATAGTACAGTCATCTATAAATATTTTAATTTTCTTTTTTTTTTAATTGATTTTCTCAAAGAAGAAGAAACCTAAAACATTTCATATCCTGCATGTAATAATCTCTGACACATCAGTGTGACACTGATCACCAAACAGCAAAGTACAGTCTGGTTTAGATGATTGTTTTCTCCTTTATCTGTTTCTGGTTTGAGTGGCGCACACACATTCGTTTAGTGAAGTTCAAAAAAAAACAAACTTGCGGTAAAGACAAACAATTTTGCGTAACAAAAATATGTGCCTTAAATTCATTCAGTCGTGTTCGACAATCACAAAACGATCACTAAACTTTTGCCATGACTCTGCTTGCGATACATTTATTTTTAAAAATTCTAAATTTTATATTTTAGAAAACTGAAAAGGGGAAATAGTCTGGAAACACAAATATATTTCCATACTCCGTTTTCTTTTTTCCATACTTATCCCGACCTGGAAATTACTCAAATCAAATTCCATACTTTTCCAAACTGCGTACAAAGAATCCCTAGATTTTATTAAAATATTTTCACCATAACATATGAACTAGATTTAAAATATTTTAAACATTTCTTAATAATAATAATAATAATTATTATTATTATTATTATTATTAGCAACATTAAGTTATTAAGTTAAGGTATTGCATTAAATTTGTTACATTATGTACATTTTTACAAACTTTTTTACATTCTACATAGACTACTAAAATATTTCACCATGGTATTTTTTATTATATTTGATTAATATTTTATTTTTCTTATTATTATTAGCAACATTAAGTTGAAGATGACATCTATTAAAATAATTCGTTAAACATTCTATAACTTCCGATTTTACATAGACTTTATTAAAACGTTTCACTGTGGCATATTAATTTTATTTAAAAAATATTTATATATTGTTTAAAATATAATAACAACAAAAGCAATAATAATAATAATAATAATAATAATAATAACAATTGTTATTATTATTATTATTATTATTATTTCAACAGTTGCTAAAACAATAATTCAGACAATAAATCAGATTATTTGTTCAACACCCACCCGTAACATAACTGGCTTCTCCTCCTCTTTGTCGATGGGGTTGTTGGTGCTGTGGACCCATGTATTGGTGCACAAGTGCCTCAGTCTCACATACGAGTTCCTGAGGACCAAACAATTGGTAAAAGGCTCAATAACAATAATACACATAGATATTAAAATATATAATCTACATACTACAAAAAATATCGGAGCTGTGACCTAGTGATTAACACACATGAGACACACTGGTGCTCACATGGTCAAATTCAGCTAATGGGCTCATTTCCTCTTCTTGAACAAAACAGCCATATAAAAGTATATAGTTAGTATATAATATTATTGTACCTCCCTTAACCCTTGTTCATGTCATGTGAACACCTTTAAACATCACTAGGTTCAGGACATATATGGGGGAAACCCTTCAGGTCATTGTGACCCCCCTAAACTCATGTGGTGTTGAATCCTACATTTAATGCCTGGTACACATTGTACAATTTTAAGCTGTCCCAGACTAAAGATGACCAATCGTGGCGGTTTCTGGCTCCTAAACGGTGGCTTCTACGTCGTACAGTGAGAGAAGCCGTTGTCACGGTCTTGCGACCAAAGATAGCCTGCGATAATTTTCTGACCGTATCAGAAATTTAGCATAATCATCTCAGTGTGTTTGCTGCTACCTACGTCTACTGACTAGCCAATAAAATGCAACATGAAGTGTTGATCAATATTACCTCAAGCTGGTATGTCTAGCTGGCCTATTTTCCTTAGCCATGACAGCATCCATATTCTCCTCTTTCTCTTACATAAAAAACACAATTGCTTCGTTTACCACTAGCGCACGCTGATGACATTTTATTCTTCTATACTATCTTGCGTCGTAGCCTTACAGTCTACATCACCGTACAGTCTACATACATGTACCAAAGTTTACAGGGTGATTTGTAATGATCTGTAGCAGGCATAAGAGGATATGACTATCTTAAGGCCAGACAGTGGCTCTATTGCGGATGTCAAAGAAACATCTGTGCCACAAACTCTCTGACCCACGTACAGTCACCGCAACTCTAATGTATGGAACATGATGTTTATTAAGTCAGATCTAATTCAGCTCTTTTGTATCGAATCGCATCATATATGTTCAGGTGCTTCTGCCATAGTAAGTTCAAGTAATTATCTTATCAAGTCATTGTGTTCGTATTGCACAATCCAAACATGAACCTTCCCTGAGTTCACAACGTTGACTCCAACAGTGCCTGTGGGGCAGCTACAGCAGTTACACACACAAACACACAGACCTAATGGCTATCAAAGCCTCTATTGTTCTTAGTGTGTGTGGTGTTTAAACACACACACACACACACACACACCCCTACGAGGAAGTTCAGTACCTGTCAGGCAAGATAGTTAATTCAATCTTGTTTTACTCAGTCGCCACAAGCACGCACCTGTTCACATTACTGTCTCACACTTTGGCAATGTTCACGCTGCAAGCAGAAATGTTCAGAAATGTTTTTTTTGCTCATATTATATTTTAAACGTGGCCTTTGTGACACTGGTCTGACTCTAAACAGGAGACGCTTCTAAACTGAGCTGCATGTGTAAAACACCTTGGCATCATCAAAAGTAAACAGACAATGCTAGAGAAGATAATGTGCAGTGGAGTTTGGTGTCAAATTTCATGAATAGTTATGAGGGTGAGGAGGAAACATTATTAACATTATTAATAGTACAAGGAACATTAGAAAAATTCTACCCATGATTTGGCATCATTTTTGTGTATGTGTGTGTAAATAAGAGTGTCAACTCTAAGTTTGGGGTCAGAATTTTTTCTTTTTCTTTTTTTAAAAAATAATTTTACTTAGCAAAGTTGCATTAAATTGATCAAAAGTGACAACAAAGACATTTATTATAATACTAAAAAGAAATTATATTTCAAATAAACACTTTTCTTTTGAACTTTCTATTCTTTATTCTGAAAAAAAGTATCACATTTTCCACCGAAATATATAGCAGTACTGTTTTCAACATTGATGATAAGCAAATCAGCATATTGCTGAAAATATAGATTTGCCATCACAATAATAAATTACATTAATATATTTAATAATACATAAATTTAAAAAAAAAGTTCATTTAACTAGTAGAAGTAATAATAATAATAATAATAATAATAATAATAATAATTCACAATATTACTGATTTTACTGCATCAAATAAATGCAGCCTGAATGACCATAAGAAGTCTAAAAGTTATCATTAAAAATCTATTTCCATTTCTAAAAGTAATTTTTAGTAGGTTTTTTTTTAGCCTACTTTTTGCATTTAAAAAAAGGATAAAAAAAAAAGTAAATCAGTCAAATTAAATATTCAGTTTGACTGAATTACAAAATTCATTAAAACATTAAAAATCATATGAATTCTGACTGGACTGTTTAGACTGAAGTCACACTACAAGACATCAAATAGATATCAGATTCACATGAAAGTGGCCCACGTCAGAACTAAAATTATGATTTAGATTAAGACTAAGACTAAGATTATGATCCTTGCCAGTTACTTTTTTCTGAGATAAGCATTTAAGAGCTCATACACCTGAAGCGCATGCACACTAAAAGTAAAGGCCTTTAAGGTCAGGCCTTAAAGTGACAGCAGCCTAATAAACCTGCTGCCACTTGTGTCAATGTTTATTAAATAACTAAAGACAAAGAGAAAATCACTTCCTGCTCTTGACTGAATAAATTCAGTAGTTTTAATGAGAATTTGTGTATATTTAATTCATAAATTGAAGTCTTTGTAGTTTAATTTTTACATTTGTTTATTCAATTTCTTACTTGAATGCTACCCAAATACACCTATTGTAGCTGAATTTTAAGCACTATTTATTTCATTTGTATCTTGTATTTGTCTTATTATTTGTAATTTGCATCTTCGTTCTTATTTTTAAGAATAAAATAAAGTGAAATAAGATTTTGGTCCATCTCTACTTTGGCCTAAATGATCTGTCATTCTTTTTTCTTTTATATTTTGTTACCTTGTATCGCTACATTTTAAAAAATAAGAAAATTAGTTTGGCTATACTACTCAGTGACAGTGACAGTGAAAAAAACTTGATTAAATTGTGGATAGTGATCGAGCAATGATATTTGTGCCATATCGCCCACCCCTACTCGGTCACACAAACACGCGTTAGATAGGCTACAAGTGGACATCAGACACGGCGCTATTCCTGGTTGCATAATCGCCTATGTGACTAACAGGCTTACCTTTGTCTGTATATGTGTGTTTGTGTGTGCCCTCTCTGCTCCCTTAGACTAATTAGTCACATCTACTATGTCTAGAGAGGGGCCGCTGCTGTGTGAGAACAAGGGTATTTCAGGCCACACTTAAAGTCATGCCTTTGAAAATCCTCTTTTCCTAGGATCAAAAGATGATCTCTCTCACACACACTCGCAGCACTCAGACATATGATGTTCAGCTTATTACACATATGACCATTCCTGTCAGCAGCTCAGTGTTGCATGAAATCCATTCAAAGCATGTGATTGAGAGGGATGTATAATCAATGGATATGTTCAAAGCCCATAGGCTCTATATACAAAGAAGCAGCTATTGATTCAAGATACACAAACATCCATCCATCATTCTTCTGACATCATTAGCTCATGCTCATACAAATCAGACTCTATTCAAATAGACACAAAAGATAGGTGAATCTCATGAAACCTGTCCAGAAAATGTCCAGGTCACCACAAAATCATAAGAAATTAATAAGAAACATATTTTTAGGGCACTTAAGATTTTTTATTTTATTTTTATTTTTATATATAATGCAAAAACTTCTGCAATGCAACAACAAAAATTTATTTAAATTGTAATGTATTTAATATTAATTTATAAATGAATGAATGAATGAAAAAGAATGAATATATATGTGGGGTGTTCCCGGTCCGCAGTGGTCATTATACACTCACCTAAAGGATTATTAGGAACACCTGTTCAATTTCTCATTAATGCAATTATCTAATCAACCAATCACATGGCAGTTGCTTCAATGCATTTAGGGGTGTGGTCCTGGTCAAGACAATCTCCTGAACTCCAAACTGAATGTCAGAATGGGAAAGAAAGGTGATTTAAGCAATTTTGAGCGTGGCATGGTTGTTGGTGCCAGACGGGCCGGTCTGAGTATTTCACAATCTGCTCAGTTACTGGGATTTTCACGCACAACCATTTCTAGAGTTTACAAAGAATGGTGTGAAAAGGGAAAAACATCCAGTATGCGGCAGTCCTGTGGGCGAAAATGCCTTGTTGATGCTAGAGGTCAGAGGAGAATGGGCCGACTGATTCAAGCTGATAGAAGAGCAACTTTGACTGAAATAACCACTCGTTACAACCGAGGTATGCAGCAAAGCATTTGTGAAGCCACAACACGCACAACCTTGAGGCGGATGGGCTACAACAGCAGAAGACCCCACCGGGTACCACTCATCTCCACTACAAACAGGAAAAAGAGGCTACAATTTGCACGAGCTCACCAAAATTGGACAGCTGAAGACTGGAAAAATGTTGCCTGGTCTGACGAGTCTCGATTTCTGTTGAGACATTCAGATGGTAGAGTCAGAATTTGGCGTAAACAGAATGAGAACATGGATCCATCATGCCTTGTTACCACTGTGCAGGCTGGTGGTGGTGGTGTAATGGTGTGGGGGATGTTTTCTTGGCACACTTTAGGCCCCTTAGTGCCAATTGGGCATCGTTTAAATGCCACGGCCTACCTGAGCATTGTTTCTGACCATGTCCATCCCTTTATGACCACCATGTACCCATCCTCTGATGGCTACTTCCAGCAGGATAATGCACCATGTCACAAAGCTCGAATCATTTCAAATTGGTTTCTTGAACATGACAATGAGTTCACTGTACTAAAATGGCCCCCACAGTCACCAGATCTCAACCCAATAGAGCATCTTTGGGATGTGGTGGAACGGGAGCTTCGTGCCCTGGATGTGCATCCCACAAATCTCCATCAACTGCAAGATGCTATCCTATCAATATGGGCCAACATTTCTAAAGAATGCTTTCAGCACCTTGTTGAATCAATGCCACGTAGAATTAAGGCAGTTCTGAAGGCGAAAGGGGGTCAAACACAGTATTAGTATGGTGTTCCTAATAATCCTTTAGGTGAGTGTATATCAAAAGTGGTCCAAGGAAGGAACAGTGTTGAACTGGCGACAGGATCATTGATGCACGAAGGGAGCGAAGGCTGTCCCGTGTGGTCCGATCTAACAGACGAGCTACTGTAGCTCAAATTGCTTAAGAAGTTAATGCTGGTTCTGATAGAAAGGTGTCAGAATACACAGTGCATCGCAGTTTGTTGCGTATAGGGCTGCATAGCCGCAGACCAGTCAGGGTGCCCATGCTGACCCCTGTCCACCGCCGAAAGCACCAACAGTGGGCATGTGAGCATCAGAACTGGACTACGGAGCAATGGAAGAAGGTGGCCTGGTCTGATGAATCACGTTTTCCTTTATATCACGTGGATGGCCGGGTGCGTGTGCGTTGCTTACCTGGGGAACACATGGCACCAGGATGCAATATGGGAAGAAGGCAAGCCGGCGGAGGCAGTGTGATGCTTTGGGCAATGTTCTGCTGGGAAACCCTGGGTCCTGCCATCCATGTGGATGTTACTTTGACACGTACCACCTACCTAAGCATTGTTGCAGACCATGTACACCCTTTCATGGAAACGGTATTCCCTGGTGGCTGTGGCCTCTTTCAGCAGGATAATGCGCCCTGCCACAAAGCAAAAATGGTTCAGGAATGGTTTGAGGAGCACAACAACGAGTTTGAGGCGTTGACTTGGCCTCTAAATTCCCCAGATCTCAATCCAATCGAGCATCTGTGGGATGTGCTGAACAAACAAGTCCGATCCATGGAGGCCCCACCTCGCAACTTAAAGGACTTAAAGGATCCGCTGCTAACATCTTGGTGCCAGATACCACAGCACACCTTCAGGGGTCTAGTAGAGTCCATGCCTCAATGGGTCAAGGCTGTTTTGGCAGCAAAAGCTGGACCAACACAATATTAGGACGGTGGTCATAATGTTATGCCTGATCGGCATATATATATATATATATATATAGTGTGTGTGTGTGTGAGAACATGTCCAGATTAGGTTATATCCATAAATATATATATATATATATATATATATAAAAACACGCACACATATATGCATGTTCTCATGTGATTCACTCAATGAATCCCAAAACAAAATTTCCCCACCTATGTTCTGCTTCTGACCAGTAAGGAAGATTACTTTATAAAAAACACTTTCCAAGTGCTTCTGAGCAGTAAGGAAGATTACTTTATAAAAAACACTTTCAAAATGATTGCTTATATAAATAAGGGAATATGGGGGTGGGCGGTTACGCAACATCTGGCTTCTGTTTTAACAACATGTTTCAACAACATGGAAAGATATCATGCTGGCAAAGTGCACGGTCACCCTGGTTTCCTGCCTCCGCACCCTGTCGGGACTTTCCTGGCTATTTTCAGAAAGTCAGAATTTGCAGGTATCTGGATGAGGCAACACACACACACACACACACACACACACACACACACACACACACACACACACACACACACACACACGTGACACGTGCACACTCCACCCTATAAGTGTTTGAGTTTTGTGGTATGAGGACAAAGGCTCTGACGGGTGTGTGAGTAGACATGTGATCTCTCTCCTGTTCTGTTACACATGATTCATTGAGACAACAGACCTTATAGTTAAAAACAATCAAGAGATGCAAGACATCATGAGATGAGAGTGACCAGGGAGATGCGTGTGTGCAAAACTACATCTTTCCCGTGACTTATATCCATAGCCGTATGAATCAGATACACTAGTTTGTCGCTCTTTAGGTTCATTTAGAGTCGTTTATGACTTAATTAAAATATCCTGTAGGCCTGAAGACAACATAACAATCAGCCACTGTCTGCCATTGGTAAAATCTTGAGTCTGATCATATTTCACTCTTCATAACTTTTTCTGGCAATAGAATAAGAGCGATATATAAGAGACATGAATTTAGTGTGTATGGTCTGAACACATCATAAACAGGAATCTCACATTACTGTGAAGCTTGTAACAAGCGAATCTGTCACTCAAACTCAACATCTGATTTACAGTTTTACACCTGTGCATGCACCAATAATTCATATGCATTTGTATTTTATCATCTAATAGGGTTCATTTCTTTTCCTCCTAAAAAGGACATTACATTCTGCATAAAAAAGAAACCTATTTTTTACATTGCTCGATTATTTGTAATTAATTTCTCTGTTATACTGTACTGTAAGGTTTTTTGTAATTCTAATTATTCTCAATAACATATAGTTATTGTAATGTAATATTTACCTCTACAGTTAAACATTATAAAAATGTTTAACTGTAAACATTTTTATTTAAATCAATCAAAATCAAAACTCTAATCAAAAAACTAATATAACACATTATTATTTACTAATAAGAGCACTATGTTTGCATAATGGTGAGAATTTGGAGGTACTATAAAATATGCTTAACTGTCATTAAAAATAGTCAACACAAGTAATTATATTGGACTTAAAACTACTATTTTCTTTAAGCAACTGATCATTTGTATTTGTCTGTAAACCTTATCAAATATGGTTAAAATGTAGATTTAAAGGGATAGTTCACCCATTTACTCACCCTCAAGTTGTTCCAAACCTGTTTGAATTATTTAGATATTTTGAAGAAATATGGGTAACCAAACAGTTGATGGGCCCCATTGACTTCCATAGTATTTTTTTCCCCATACTATGGAAGTCAATGGGTCCATCAACTGTTTGGTTGCCAACATTCTTCAAAATATCTTGTTTTGTGTTCAACAGAACAAAGAAACTCACACAGGTTTGGAACAAGTTGAGGGTGAGTAAATGATGACAGAATTTTCCTTTTTGTGTGAACTATCCCTTTAAACTGATCAAGAGGGTTTTTTTATAGTATCATTATATCAGTTAATGACAACTGTAACATTTAGACCTACACTGACTATACCTGTTATTCCTTGAATTTATTGGTACAATCCAATTATGGTTCAGTGTACCTGGGTACAAGGGAGTCTCCTCCTCTGAGGGTGGTCGGATCCAGCTCAAATATGGAGGAGATGTCATTGCCATCGGGGACGGACACGAGGGTGTACATGACCTTCTCGTTGGGCATGCGCAGACGTGCTCGCAGAGCTTCATGTTCCGAGTCCAGCTAGTAGAGAGAGGAGACCATGTTACCATAGAGACACATCACCTTGGTCGGTTTACTGATTATTTGACTGAGATAAACGTGATACCATTAGCTGACGAAACAATCTTTGATTCGTGACATGTTTACAACTCTGCATGTGACCTGAAATTCCACAAAGCGCTCATATGCACACACAGGCACAAGAACATGAAGAAGAATGTGAAATCTCTTGATCAGTCACAAGGTGCGATATATGTGGGTTCCAGCAAAACAAGTATTTAGTAGTCAATAATGAAGGTAGCTGTTGTTGCTTCTTAGTTACTTTCAATGAAACTCAAGGGAAACTTTCATTTAGATTTTATAAACTTGACCTAAGGGTCCATTATCCCCAAATATAATGATTAACTTGAGATTTGTGTGCAGAGCTTATTAAGTACATGCACACAAGCAACAGGAGGGACTGCTGCTATTTACAAGACATGGTGTTATACTGCCACCTACAGGTGCTGTGTTCACACTGTTCAAACTGGTTTACCCGTACCTATAGCATCACCATGTGGTTGGTTAAAGAATACATTCTAGAAATTATTGAACAACTGCCAAATAAAAAATAAATTAATTAAAAAATAAATGATCTATTCCAATAAGTTATCTATTCCAGGGTTTCTGCAGGTTTTATGAAGGTAAGACTTTTTCAAGCACTTTTTAAGACCAAGTAAAGACAATTTAAGGAATAAATTGAAGGGAATACAATACTTCAATATGTTCTCTAAATGTAAATGTCTAGGGAGAAACACGAGTTGTATTAGCAGCATTTCAGATTTTTTAAATACACATATTTATTACTTTTTAATTCATTTCCAAAAAAAAAGTACCTTGAATCGCTCTGCTGTCAACCACTAAAATATGGACATAACTTTCACTGTATCTTCTGATCACACTGCAAAAAGGTGATGTTCTTCCTCAGTATTTTTGTCTTGTTTTCCAGTGCAATTTTCTGAAGATTCTTAAAGATTCAAGATGCATTTACTGGAGATAAAATAAAATTAATTAATTTAATTTAATTAAAATATGAAGTCTTGTTTTTTGTGTAATTGATCAAAATGAAGTGAATTTTATGCTTAAAACAAGAACAAATATCTACCAATGGGCTCAGAAAAAGGACATTTTTCATAACTCATTGACAGATAATTGTTCTTTTAAGCAAGAACTCTTTTTTAACTTTATTTTGTTCAATTTTTCAAGACATCATTTTACATTTGCATCTCAAATAAATATATCAAAGATGTTAAGATACTTGTAAAGGAAAACAGGACAAAAATATATATATATTTTTTTTTTTTGCAATGCATGCACGTAATGCTATAACATTAT
>CM077188.1:7125516-7155516 GCA_039654105.1 Coreius guichenoti | reverse complement strand
CTTCCAGCTAGTGTTGCAGTTCACAGAGTTCACCTGATAAGAACGGAGTCGAAAGAGAGTCTTAAAATAAACTTTGGTATTTTTTGAACATTAGCACTTACTAAAAACAATCATTCACAATACAGAGATATTCTGGCAGAGAGAGTGGATCTTAAATTATTGTTATTATAGCATAAAAGCCTTCACACTAACACTGGGTTCAGGGTGTTCTAATTGCATGGACAATAAATTACATTTTTAATGCAACTAAAGCTAATTTAGAGCAGATTATGTTTCTATTTAAACCAATTATTGCAAAGCTGTTAGGAGCAATTTTATTTACATACAGTACATTCACACTACATGGTGTAATGCACATCAGCACAAAAAGATAAAACTGAAACACAAACCTCGTTGCAGCCAGGATTGTCCACCAACTGATGGCTGCTGGCGTGCAGAGGCTGTCCTGCATTTACAGGATTCAAAACCACTTTATCCCCAATCACAACCTAAAAGACAAAAATGAAACTCAAAATTAAAACATATTTTGTTTAGTAATCGTGCGTGGTTGTTGCACATGCAAATCTAAGAATGACAGGGTGTCCCTCACCATTTTTTATGTGACTTACATGAAAGTGACTGTCATGTCAACAACTTTCACATGTGGGAAATATAATAATAAATAAATTCAAATTTTATTGGTCACACACAAGCATAAACTGTCAGGTTTGAGGTAAGGGATGAGGTGAGGACTCGAGATGCAGTTTCAATGGGCTTTATTTTACAATAAAAAAAAAACAGCTGGGTAAGACAGGACTAAGGCCTTGTCCACACTACGTTTTCAATTGAAAACATATCTTTTTCTCTCTGTTTTAGCCTTCCGTCCACACTGAGATGTGTTTTTGCCCTGCTAAAACAGCTTTTTGAAAACGCATTCCCAAGTGGATCAATTTAAAAGCGCTGTTTTCACATTGTAGTGTGGATTGTGAAAACGGAGTCATCTGAAAACGATGACGCATGTTTAGTCATGTGACGCATATTTAACTGATAGATATGCATGTTTATATTGCTATTGTGCCTGTTATGTGCTATTCACTTTCACACCGCTGCTAAAGATATGTTACTTTGTACACTCTTCATATCGCAGTCCTGCAAAGATGACAGAAAATGTACTCGCAATTGTTGTCTTGCGGCAAAACATGAGAGCAGTTACGCTTCAGACCAAACATATAATGGTGACTGAGTGTGACCTGGACGCATCAGTGAATGGTGAGATAATTTGCTAAATAAAATGATCCTGCCAGATGAATAGCGTGATAACTTTATGATGTCTGTTCTGTCTGTATCATCTCAGTGAGCTTTCAGACAGTTTTATGCATGCGCAGTAAGATTACATTTTTGCCTTGCCATATCTAGACTACGTCTACAATAATTCAGATACATTTGAAAACAACGTTTTCGTTTCAAAACGCTCTCCGTCCACACTAGAGTTTTCCAAAAGCTTCTCATCCACACTGAAACGTCGGAAAACACTAGTGTGGACGGAGAGTGTTTTGAAACGAAAACGTTGTTTTCAAATGTATCTGAATTATTGTAGATGTAGTCTAGATATGGCAAGGCAGGACACAAGGGGTGCATACAATGACGATCAAGCACAGGACTGCAAACACAAGGAGAATAAATAGGGAGAGCAAACAAAGCAGGCAACGAGGAAGGACAAGTGGGGCAAATGAACCAATAATCAGATAACAAGAAGGGCGGGGTTAAGTCAATAGACAGGACAGCACATGGCACATAGAAACAAACATGACAAGCCATGTGCTCAAACATAAAAGCAAGAGTACATGGCCAGAAAACACAAATCTCAAGCCATGTTCTTAAACAAAACATGACACAAACACGCAGCCAATGAGAACACTCACAAGACGTGTGTTCACACAAAACATAACATGAAAGTGTGCAGCCGATGAAGACACGAACCGTGTGCTACATAGAACACGACAACACAAGAATGCCCGACAAATGAAAACATAAGCCAGGCGCTCCAAGATATGATTATTTATGAATTATTAATTATGACTGTTTATTAATTAACATTATTTAATTAAATAATGAATATATTAATATTAAATAAAACATTTTATTTATTTGTTTTAATCTTTTTTGTGTTGTAACTAAATGTATGTTCTTCTACTGGTCAAACCTAGGAGACATTGAAACTACAACTATATAACTACAATACTCCCATAAAACCGCACAAATTAAGTCTGAGTGACACAACACAGACACAATAATGCTAATATAATCTACACAGAAGATATTTATGTGCTATACATCAATCTAGTAATAACTAAGCTCAAAATAAAGGTGAAAATTTTATATATTTAAAGTCACCATGAAATCAAAATGGATGATTTTTATTTTATTAAAAATGATTTATCGGTGCACATCATTCATTTATTTTTTAAATTAAAGTGCCCTCGTAATCTTTAAGCAAAATAACTTCCCCTCCCTCTTGCAGCTCATCTCTTCTCTGATGATGTGTTTACTAGCGTGAGGGCGGGGCAAGTTGTCACTCACATGAGATCCACCAATATCAAACCACAACCATCCAATCAGTTCCTCATGGACAAAATCAAGTGCCGCCCTACAATTTGTCTTATACGAGAAGCTGTTTCACTCAGATTTATGTCACAATAGGGAAGAAAAGACTACCGCAACTTCCGACTTCAAGCTCAATTAGTTCATTTCACTAACTGCTTATGAATGTGTAGCTCAAGAATGCAACACATTTAGGTAATCTCTTGTAGTGCCTCAATTTTGCACATATTTATATCCCACAAGTATTGCCGTGGTTTTCCATGATGGGGGCTCAGTGTCAGCAGCGCTCTCTCCCACAGAGGCCATTTTTAATAGCATTAGCAGGGGAATTCAATGCTGTGAGCTTTGACATCATGTAACGCTCAATGGGCCCTAATGTAAAAAACACTCTTTACCCCAGAGATCAGCAGCGGATGACACCCCATGGCCCCCATGCAACAACATCTAATGGAGCAAATGGAGAATGTTTTATGTCTGGTTCTGTTCAGATCGCATCTTTCCGGAGGCTTAAAGGTTGTAACTACAGTTCAAGCCATTTAGAGCCCCTAGTGCATAGCAGAGTCCATTTGACATCAGAGTTCCATTTGTTTAGTTCCAAATTCAGCCTCACACCAAGGAATTCCACCTGAGTCTGCTTGAAAACAAGTGTGAGGTTCTGAATTTAAATCATTTGGCCCAATTTGCAGGACAGCATTTCTCATCGCTTCTCATCTCCGCAAAAACTGCCTTTGCCCATAAGGGATTACGATATACACTACTGTTTCAAAGTTTGGGGTCAGTAAGATTTTTTTATCCAGAAGAAAAAAAAATGTAATACTTCTATTCAGCAAAGACACATTAAATTGATCAAAACTGACAGTAAAGACATTTATAATGTTACAAATAAATGCTGTTCTTTTGAATGTGCTAGTAATCAAAGAATCCTGAAAAAAAGTATCATGATTTCCACAAAAATATTAAGCAGCACAGATAATAACAAGAAATGTTTATTGAGCAGCAAATCAGTATATTAGAATGATTTCTGAAGGATCATGTGACACTGAAGACTGGAGTAATGATGCTGGAAATTTGCATAACAAAAAAAAATTACATTTTAAATTGTATTAAAATAGAAATTAAATTGTAATAATATTTCATAATATTTGATCAAATAACTAATCAAATAAGACTTTTTTCAAAAACATTAAAGAATGGGAGACACAATCTGGGGATACACATTCTTTGCATGTTAAGTTAAGAGTATTAAAAATCTAAGGAAGAAAAAGTCAAGGCTTTGCCAATTTGCCAACTAGAATTGTTTCCACACTATGGACAGAGGACAGTACATTTCACAAAATCTGAGCCCAGTTAACTGTTTAAACTGTGTATGTTATCACTCACACTGTCTCCTATGGAGCGGAGCTTGTAAAAGGGCTGTATGTAGAACCAGGAGCCCTCGTTTCCAGCGGAGTCCAGCGTCACACGCATGGCGTTCTTCTCCAGCAAAGCAGGCAGTCGTTTATTCACAGTAAGGTACTTATTGCTTTTTAAATGCAACAGCTGTGAAATGGAGAACACACAAACTTCTGATATTAATAGTGCAAACAACGTTATTTAATAAAGCTGGTATACCCATGAAACCCCTTTAGCTATACACATGGAACCTAATTAAGGTTGCATGCTGAGGTCACATGACACTGTCTTATATTATGATGAATTATGAAGAGCAATTATGAATGCAAGCTCAATGACACTGAACAATGGATTTCTGTCCTGCTAAGTCCTCAGTGGCACTGTGAGATCCCTCTGCCTCCCGTCTGCCAGCTGGCTGACCTACCTGAATAACGTTTCCGTACTGTATCACCGTTCCCAGCAGCTTACGGTTTTCAGATTCATTCTGTTTCTTCTCTAGATCAGCAGCATGCTGAAAAACAGAAGTGAAAATGCAGACAATAAACATAAATAAGACAATAAACATAAATAAAAGTGCCATGAAGCTCTAGAAAAGTTTAAAAAAACAACAATTATTTATTTAATATCAAAATACACTTACGTCAAATTTAATTAAAGTATCTTATTCTTATTCATTTGAACTCACATGTAGTTTGTTGAGTAGTACAGTGTCTGTGGTGCTGTTTCCACCAGGTTTTGCTGCTTTCCAGAACTGTTTCTGGGCTGAGTACCTGTTCATTGGACACAACTTGAACAGACAGTCTGGAAGGGAAAACAGAAAATGCACAAAAGCACCTTATGAAAAGTTCACACAAGCATTTTCACCTACTGTACGAGCCTTTATACTGTGCGTACATATCTGTAAATCAGTTGTTTTCTAACAATTTTAAGTACATATGCCCACAGTCCCATCAGGAAGGCTCAAGTAGCATTTCAACACCAAACCAGAAATAAATTATTTAGCATTATTATTAATATTATTATTTTTTTTAAATTTAAAAATTTAAAAAAAAAAAAGTTTGTTTTCTTTATTGATTATGGAAGAGAAATATAGGTTGATGGTGCCGAGGGGCAACACTAGGTCAAACTAAGAGATTAGCAGTTAGCTAATGCTGGGAGTTAGCATGCTAAACCACAGAGAGATAGTCATACCACACCAAAACAAACACTAGGCTATCAAACAATTATGGACACAAAAAAACACACAAATTATAACAGGAACCCCTAAGCATGATGCTACCACCACTCCATTTACCATGGTTTTACAATAGTAACACTAAATTGTATGGTATTTTGTCCAGAAACATTAACATTAGGGCTAATAGCCTACCAATAAGCTGAATAATATTAAAGTAGTGTTTATTTCCTTAACAAAATCGATTATGAAAAATGTTCGTCGACAACCTTTTTTTTCATGACTAAGACGAGCCAACACCAACTGTGACTATATCAACATGGAATATTGTTGACAAAAAAGGCTAAATGTATTTAAAAAAAATACAACCTAGGATGTATGAAGTAGGCGTAGCGTAAGCATAGGTGAGAATTGACGAATGCGGAAGCACAGAGGATAGAGCAAAAATCGGTGGTCACGTATTAGAAGTCTAAAACGATATAAGGATTTCGATATAAAAGAAGAGGAGCTACGTCCTACGTCAGAGGTCAGCTTTCCGTCGGAATTTAACTCTTCCGTTAACACATATACGGCCGTTGCCGGAAGCAAGTGATTATAAAGTTTTAAATATGGGTATTTTCTCACAAACACCCATCGCTTCGCTTCAGAAGGCATTTATTAACCCACTGGAGTTGCATGGATTACTTTTATGATGGATGGATGCGCTTTTTGGAGCTTCAAAAACTCAATTCAATGGCATTACAAAGCATGGAAGAGCCAGGATATTAATATGAATCCGATTGTTTTTTTCCGCTGAAAGAAGAAAATCATATACACCTAGGATAGCTTGAGGGTGAGTAAATTATGGGGTAATTTTCATTTTTGGGTGAACTATTCCTTTAATTCAAGTAAAATTGCAATCTATTAGGGCTGTTCTATTATTTATTATACAGAAAACGAAAATCTTCCCCTGCTTAAGTTTCACTGGACTAACTGACCTTTCAAACGTGAAACAAAAACTGCAACATATCCATCAATACTGATTCACCAAGGTGTATTCAGGGATTTTTAGAAAGGTTAATCTGAGACATTGTGGCCCATTTAATTGTGCTCTTTATTATTTTATGAAATGATGAGGGTACCTGTGACTGCAGGCACAACTGACTAGAACAATTCATTTAGTTTCCAAAGAAGGACACACAAGGATTCAAGTTTGTCTGACATTAGTTAAATGACTGGGTCACATTGCCAGTTCAACTCCAAAACGAGAGTTGAATCAAACACACCCCAACCATAGGGTCCAGTAAAATACAATTGATATAAGTTACAACTGGTGATGTAATGTAAACAAGCTACATTTGAAGTAATTTTATTTGATTAATTGAATAGACCACTGTTTGTGCTACGGACATGAATGATCCCTCAAATCATGTTTAAACAGCGGTAACAAAAGCTGAGGTACAGCATGAGCCAGCCAGCAGGTTATGTTCCTTGCTAACCAGTTAGTATTTCCCACTTTACAGCCTCACTCAGAGTAGGGAAAGCTCTTCTCGTCACACATATAAACTTTGAGGATGAGATGCTATCATGTTAACCAGCCGGTTACGTTACTTGAGAAGTGAGTTACAATGTTTTCATGATGACAGGAATGCACTGAGAGCAAGGCTACCTGAGAGCGTGTAAGAGGAAGGAACGTGTAACAGGAAGGGAGGGAAGACACGCAAGAGGACATGATTAAGTGTGACGGGTAAAAATAGCACTATGTCCACAGAGCGCACTGAGAAATGCGGCCAACACTAACGCTAGCGCTTAGGGATTAGCGGCCAGGGAACGGGGGGGGGGAATTAGAAGAAACACTAAAGGACTGGAGGTTGAAAGTTAGGAGAGGAGGATGTGAGGAGAAAGTGGGACAGAGGATGTAGCGAGAAGAGGAGCTGAAGAAATGATGGAAGAGAAATATAGGTTGATGGTGCCGAGGGGCAACGCTAGGTCAAACTAAGAGATTAGCAGTTAGCTAATGCTGGGAGTTAGCATGCTAAACCACAGAGAGATAGTCATACCACACCAAAACAAACACTAGGCTATCAAACAATTATGGACACAAAGAAATACACAAATTATAACAGGAACCCCTAAGCATGATGCTACCACCACTCCATTTACCATGGTTTTACAATAGTAACACTAAATTGTATGGTATTTTGTCCAGAAACATTAACATTAGGGCTAATAGCCTACTAATAAGCTGAATAATATTTTCATATTATGAATTATGAATTATTTTTTTTTTTAAATTTACATTTACCAGTGCTATTATTATGATTTTTTTTTTAAAGACCACTAAATGTAATAATAGAGGAAAGGAGCTTGAACAATTAACTATGTTGATACAGCATATCCAATATCAACCAATAACATCAGCTGATAACTGGTATGGTACAGATATATATTGTGCATCCCTATAAAGAAAAGCACTGGATAATTATTATATTTAATAAGTCCCAGGTTAAGGTCTGTTTTAAGAATAGTTTTATAATCATTCTAACTCTAAAAGAATAGCAAAGTTTACACCACAACTATAACAGAGAAAAAATATCACTTTCAGATTTTTTCTTCCAGCTGATCAATGATAAAAAAATCAGAATCCATCCAACTTCAAAGAGCTCGAGCATTTAATGCCGCAGGCAACAAAACTGCAGTGAACGCTTATAATAAACAGAATGTTATGGTGTGTAAGTGTGTGGACGCTAATATAGTTATCTTTATATAGTTTTCTGTGTCCCCATTCACACCACGAGCAATGTTTCAATTTCTTATTAAAATGTAGTGAATAGTAATAACTACAGTCAGACTTTCACAAACTCACACAAGCACAAAGCAAAACAGTGTCATGAGGTGTCAAAACAGGGCTCATAATGCTATAATACTTAAAGGGACAGCTCACCCAAAAATGAAAATTCTGTTGTTATTTACTCACCCTAAAGTTGTTTCTTTCTTCTGCTGAACACAAAACAAGATATTCTGAAGAATGTGGGTAACCAAAGTTTCTGGTCCCCATTGACTTCCTTAGTATGAAAAAAAAATACTATGGAAGTCATTGGGAACTAGCATTTGGTTACCAACATTTTGTTCAGAAGAAGAAAGAAACTCATAAGTTTGGAACAACCTGAGAGTGAGTAAATGATGGCATAATGTGGGTGAACAATACCTTTAAAAGCAATTCAACAGACAATTTTTTTTAACGTCAAGCATCTCATGTCTCCAGTGCCAACAAAAACAAATGTTATGTTCACTCTCACTTATTTTTTTTCTGTAGTAATCAAAACCGGTCTGAAACACAACGCCCTGTCTGGCGTCTCATGAACAATTAAGTTCAAAAAACACCTTTAGGGAAATGGTTAAAATACTTTTGCTGACTTCAATTTAAAACACTTTTCTTTTGAAGAAAAGACATTTGCAGGAGTCTAATGACAGATTCAGTCCATTTTGACTGAACAACAGCTTCAAAAAGCATATGTTAGATATGAATGGGCTAGCAAAGCTCTCAGAGACACCAGTCAGTGATCACTATCTTGTTGCCCTGACTGTGGTCATCGCTAAAATTCACAGGACAAAAAAAGGAAGGACCAATATGCTAGTAGGCCTCTGCTCATCACAGGACCCTGGGACTACATTTGTGGCTGTGACCCAGGAACAGAAAGGAAGGGCAAACTTTTGAATGACACTCTAAGGCTCTCTGGAAACCAGGCCTTTTAAACAGCTTAAGCAGGCTATTAATACCATGAGGGATCTAAAGATTTAGAGGTAACACTCTCTCAAAGCAGAAGTACAGTGAACAAACCCGGCCACTACTGTTCTGCTACAGCTACCTGAAGAAAGCAGAAGAAAGAAAGGAGGAAAAAAGGATTCTTGTATGACTCAGAAAAAGCTCAAGTGTTTCCCCCATTACAGCCTTGCTCATAATAGCAGTATTATAATCTAATGGAATACAGTTCACGAAATGCCACAATATTTTTTATCATAAAAATATATAATGTATAAAAATTTTTTATAGTAATAATATTTATACATATAAATACAATACAATGCAATACATTATAATATAATATAATAAATTAATATACAATATAATGCAATGCAATATAATATAAATAATAATATAATTAATATAATATAATAAATAATATAATATAATTACATAATATAATTCATAATATAATTTGTTTTTTTACATATTTAAACATTTACAGTTATACATTTTTCCTTATGAAACAATGTGGATTTCTGTGTGTGTGTGTGTGTGTGTGTGTGTGTGTGTGTGTGTGTGTGTGTGTGTATGTATATATATATATATATATATATATATATATATATATATATATACACATATATATACATACAGTTGTGGTCAGAATTATTGGCACCCCTGGTAAATACGATCAAATATGGCTGTAAAAAATAAATCTACATTTACGCTTATAAATCTACGTTTATCCTTTTGATCTTTTATTAAAAAAAATTCACAAAAATCTACCCTTTCATTGAAGTAAAAGAATTGAAAGTGGGGGGTAAATCACATTATGAAATAAATGCTTTTCTCCAAAACATGTTGGCCACAATTATTGGCACCCCTAGAATTTTTTGTAAGTAAAATATCTCTGAAGTATATTCCCATTAATATTTACATTTTTTTAGCACACTGGGGTGACTAGGAACATGAAATTGTCTAGCTATGATGTCTTGTTCCACAGGAGTTTAAATATGAGGAAACACAAAGGCCAAATTCCCTTAATCATTCATCACAATGAGTAAAGCCAAAGAATGTAGTTCTGATGTGCAGCAAAAGATTGTTGAGCTTCACAAAATAGAAAAATGGCTGTAGGAAAATAGCTAAAGCATTGAAAATTCCCATTTCCACCATCAGGGCAATAATTAAGAAGTTCCAACCTACTAAAGATGTTACGAATCTGCCTGAAAGTGGACGTGTGTCTATATTAATTAATTAGTTACATTTATATAGCGCTTTTCTAGGCACTCAAAGCGCTTTACATATAGAAGGGGGGAATCTCCTCAACCACCACCAATGTGCAGCATCCACCTGGATGATGCGACGGCAGCCATATTGCGCCAGAACGCCCACCACACAGCTTATTGGTGGAGAGGAGACAGAGTGATGAAGCCAATCAGTATATGGGGATGATTAGGAGGCCATGATGGACAGGGGCCAATGGGCAAATTTGGCCAGGATGCCGGGGTTACACCCCTACTGTTTATTGAAGGACATCCTGGGATTTTGAATGACCACAGAGAGTCAGGACCTCGGTTTAACGTCTCAACCGAAGGACAGTGCATGTTACAGTATAGTGTCCCCATCACTATACTGAGGTGTTAGGACCCACACAGACCACAGGGTGAGCACCCCCTGCTGGCCTCACTAACACCTCTACCAGCAGCAACCTAGTTTTCCCAGTTGGTCTCCCATCCAGGTACTGACCAGGCTCATCCCTGCTTAGCTTCAGTGGGAAACCAGTCTTGGGCTACAGGGTGATATGGCTGCTGGCATACAGGGTGATATGGCATATTGTCTTAATGCACGGCGAGGAGGAAAGTTTGAGTGGCCAAAGACTCTCCAAGGATCACAGATGGAGAATCGCAGAGATTAGTTGAGTCTTGGGGTCAGAAAGAAAAAAAAAAAAAATCAAACAACCCCTACAATCACATCATGTTGTTTGGGAGGGATTCAAGAAAAATCCTTCTTGCTCATCCAGAAACAAACTCCAGCATATTCAGTTGTCAGACACGACTAGAAATTCAAAAGAGACCTGGTTCTGTGGTCAGATGAAACTATAAAAAGAGCTTTTTGGCAGCAAACCAACCAGATGGATTTGGTGCAAACAGGGATAAAAAGTACCCCATGCCCACGGTTAAAAATACCGCGGGATCTTTAATGCTGTGGGCCTATTTTTTTGCTGGAGGTCCTGGACATCTTGTTCAGATACATGGTATCATGGATTCTAGCAAATACCAAAAAATAAAAAAAAATAAAAACCTGACGGCCTCTGCTAGAAATCTTAAAATGGGCCGTGGTTGGATCTTCCATCAGGACAACGATCCAAAACAAACATCAAAATCAACACACAAATGTGTCACTGAGCACAAAATGAAGCTTCTGCCATGACCATCCCAGTCCCCTGACCTGAACCCTATAGAAAATGAGTGGGGTGAACTGAAGAGAAGAAGCACCAACATGGATCTGGGAATCTGAAGGATCTGGAGAGATTCTGTATGGAGGAATGGTCTCTGATCTCTTGTCAGGTGTTCTCCAAACTCATCAGACATTATGGGAGAAGACTCAGAGCTGTTATCTTGGCAAAAGGAGGTTGCAAAAAGTATTTAATAAAAGGGTGCCAATAATTGTGGCCAACGTGTTTTGGAGAAAAGCATTTATTTCATAATGTGATTTACCCCCCACTTTCAATTCTTTTACTTCAATGAAAGGTTAGATTTTTGTGAATTTTTTTAATAAAAGATCAAAAGGATAAACAATGCAGATTTATTTTTTACAGCCATATTTGATCATATTTACCAGGGGTGCCAATAATTCTGACCACCACTGTATATATATAAATATAAAATAAAAATAAATATATAAAATGTCAAAAGTATCCTTAAAATTAAAATGCATTAAATGGGAAATACTCAACCCCACTGCAACAACAGAGAATTTACATGAAAAAAATTCCATGAATATCTAGGATGAACGTGATTTCACCAAGTACATGTTTGTTGATCCTGGAACAACATTCAGATTTTATCAGATTTGAGCGACAAGTTTGCAGTTTATGTTAAGTTTAGGCTTTACAGCCAGGGATAGGTGCTTCTACATCAGTGTAATTCATAAATCATTTCCCTCTGATTTTAGGGATAAATTATGGGTAGGTTTAGGTGAAAGGTTTGGACTAGATTTTTGGACAGAAATGTTGTTCCAGGATCAACAATATATGTTGATCCAGGAACACGTCTAACTTGGCAAAATCACGGTGACCTGAATATCTATCTAGCTATTCACACAAAACAACCACTCAAGCATAGGTAACGTAACATTTCCCATCAAGTTTACGCTGTTGTTCTGATGATGTATTTGACATTTAGGCCGATGTCATTGTCTATAGTTTCAGCTTTGCCTCATCCTGTATGAAAAAACCTGTGGTAGACCCCAGGCCTGATGTGTCTGTCCACCTACACACTACACAGCTGTGCCTTATTAATCAAACAGGAAGTGCATCAGCAGATGTCTGTTCAGCGGTGTGTGCCAGCTGTGTTGAGACACCAGCCCACGATAAATGAATATTTATTTATTTAACCCTAAAAAGGATATTTACCTCAAGGGCATTTACACATTGTCCATCGTTGGCAGCTATTTGAAAACACATTTTATAAATTATATCATCTGATATATATATTTGAATATTTATATATACAGTATCTTTTTCTTTTATTTAAAGTTCAACATTTTTCCTGAAGAAAACATATTAATAGATCTACAAATGAAATAATTTTTTTTTACAAATTATAAAGAAAGCACAGTGCTGAACAGCATTTTTTTAAATAAAATGATTGCTAAAAATAATTGTATTAAAATAATAATTAAATTTTTTAATTTTAATTTTTAATTCATTTTTTTATATGAACCTATAATGTAGCATTTGGTCACACTACACTAGGGCTGTCACTTAACGTTCAAAAATCGATTGCACAATCGATCGGACCAACCAACACAAGTTTCGAAAACAAAAATAGGGAATCGATTTTAACCAAATATGTACACTATTAATTTTAAACGAATTAAACAAATAAAAAAGATAGATGTAACAAAACTCACAAACAAGCAGAAAAAGAAAATAAAGAATTCCGAAAGTGCAGTAGGCGTTGCGAAAGCTAAAATACTCCCACCTTGTGCAGCTGGCAATGAAGTACCCGAGTGTCCCTGGGACATCAGCGCGGTCGGAGCGTGTCTTCTCAACAGCTGGACATATAGTGAATAAAAAAAAAACGCTCTGCTCTGGACCCCGAAAATGTTGATCGACTTGTTTTCCTGTCCAATATTTTGTAATAGGCCTAGCCTTATTTGTATGTTTCACTATACGCCTGCCTAGCCTAAGTGTCGGTTACATTCAATTAAAAAAAAAAAAAAAAAACACACATGGCCTGTTCTCAAGTAAGTCCATTTAAAGTTTCATTTTTGAACAGTTGTCTATAATGGATTGAATCATTACGTAAAATAATTCTGAAGATTTTTGAATATCCTAAATCATAAATGCAGCCCTGTTGTAGACTGCGACAGATGTTTCTAGTCAACTGTCTGATTTGGAGAATGTAGCGGCCCTGCGTGTTTATCCTACACGAACTTCACGTTCAATGTAGGCTAGTCCTTCAGTGAATTTTAAGTTTTATTTTCAACCTCTTTTCATGGGCTACAATCGCCTACGTAGGCAAAATTTGTTTGACATTTCTAATCGTAAACACAGCCATGTTGAAGCCTGCAGTAATGTTTTTCATTGATGTTATGGCAGTCCACTCTCCTTATTGTTTTTCGAGAACGTTGCACTCTTGTTTATCATTGTGCACGAAACTTCATGCCAATAAATCATCAGAAATATTGCTGACTTGTGCGTCTCAAGCGCCCTCTTTACGTTCGTCCTAATGCCTGTTAGTTGTCCGTGGATTGGCCTATATTTGGCGTTGAAAATGGAAACGTCTTTAGACATGGAAAATCGATTTTAGTATCGATTCAATGAACACTTATGTCTCAAAAATCGAACAGGATTTTTTCACAAAAGTGACAGCCGTACACTACACGACTCCATAAGCTACACTATTATGACAACAGCTGAGCCACTTTCACACTACTGAAAAATGCAGTTAGGTTAGCAGGAAACAATGCTTCCCTGTGAACAGCATTTGAACTGTGAACCCTCAGCTACTAGTTACAGTTTCAGTTCAGCAGAAAATGTTCTATTCAACAAATGCTTCACCACAAGATTATGACTATAACAACACCCGCAGCTGATTACAGTAAGACTTTATGTGCATATATGCCTGCGTTCGGAGCAGCTAGTGTTATTCAAAGCCAGTAATGAAATGGGTACTTTTCCTAATATTTGCATATGGTATCAGTAATAATGTGACAGCCATCTGCTGTGTCCACAGCTAACAGTTCAGCAGAGCATTAGTCACGATCAGAGCAAACATGACCTTGCTATATCACAAACTCATCAAGGCAGGCACTTTGTATTTGCCTAGATACATCCAATTAAGTATGTTTTTGGCTTATGTCCTATATGGTAAAAATATATATTTTTTATATTTCAATGTAAAGGGCCCTATCATACACCTGGCGCAATGCGACGCCAGGCGCGGCGCAAGTGTTTTTTGCCTGACGCAGTTATCATTTTCACGTCCAACGCCATGTTGTTTAAATAGCAAATGCACTCGCGCCCATCTGTTCGTCCATGGGCGTGCTGGTCTGAAAACGAGGTGTGTTCAGGCACATTATTGGCACGTTGCTATTTTGAGGCAACTGAAAACGACTGCGCCACTGACCAACAAAAACCTGGTCTAAAGTCAATGGCGCAGTATTTTTTGTGTTATTTAAAGAGCGCGTTAATAATATGCGCCTATAGGCAGGTGCACAACGCACGTACACTCTGCTTATTACAGACACAGGGATGCGCAGCAGCACACAAACATTTTTAAATATTAAAAATAAAAGGATTCCTCTCTGTAGAAGCGCTCAGTCTTTCCGCTGAAAAGTGTTTATCCATGTAAATAGCGAATCCGCCATGGTGCAAGCACAACTGGCTTTTAAAGGGAATGGGAGATGAGACTCTGATTGGTTTATTGCACATTACGCCCAAAACACACCCATGACTCATTAAGAGACTAGGTACAACCCTTTTGGACCATGCGCCTGGCACGGCGACCGTTTTTTCCGTCGTTAAACTAGCAAATGTAGATTCGGACACACCCTAAGTACACCTGCGCCATGCGCTTCATGCACTCAGATCGTTAAAATAGGGCCCAAAGTGTTGGATTGTGGCTTTTAGGATTTTTAAACAAAGAAATAATATATGGATATACTTCAAGATATAAAAAAGGGTGAGTAAATCTGGGTGAACCATCCCATTAATAAATAGTTTTATATAAACTTTACTTGAGCCAGTCATTTGCTGAACTCTGGGCCAGAAATGTTTTTCATTTTACATTTTAAGGCTAAATTTTGGCAAACTGAAGTCATTTAAAAAAAGCTCAGGGTGTCAAGTAGCAGAAAAGGGCAGACAGGAGAGGTGTAGCTGATAACAAAAAGCCTGAAACAGTAGCTGGGTGGAGAACAGCTGAAGGAGGAGGCCATATTTTTGTTACAATGTATGAAGAAGCATGACTGGTTATCTGCCAGTGTCATAAAATACCAGTGTAAGGGAACTGGGTAAGGAAATAGGCTACTACTATTCAACAACAGACATAAACTGAACAGATTTCACAGACATTTGACGAACAGACATGGAATGAACAGAGTGGGGGTCAATATCAAAAGTAGCAGTTAGTATGTGGTGTTTCCACCAGGTGTTTTAAAGGGATCGTTCAGACAAAAATGATCATCATTTATCCACCCTCAAGTTGTTCCAAACCTGTATGAATTTCTCTCTTCTGCTGAACACAAAAGAAGATATTTTGAAGAATATGGGTAACCAAACAGTTGATGGGCCCCACTGACTTCCAAAAATACTATGAAAGTCAATGGGGCCCATCTGTTTGGTTCAAAATATCTTCATAATTATCTTTAAAACAGATAAAGGGACATTTCTTTTTTTGCTGAGTTTATATTTCTACTATAATTTTGGTTGAAAAAGCACAGAAGACAACACACAATGTCCTTCAAGAAAATATCTTCAAAAATGTTTATTTAGAGGCCATAAAAATGACAAAATGCATACCAAATCATTTTTTCAGTGGCTTTAAAAGGTAGGGTAGGCAATTTTTTTAAAAACACTTTTTGTTATACTGGTTGAAAAAGTTGAAACTTTACATGTTGATAGAAATCAATAACAGAAGAGGATTAAATATTAAAACATGTCCATCTTGTGTGGAAGTCTCAGGACCAAAAAATGTTCGTCCAATCATTGCATTCGGTCCAAATGCAATGATATGATGTCCAACCTGCCTGTCAACATATGTATTTCCTCCTCGCACCCTGCTCGTGCAGACATCACACATAACCGTAATTACAAGATGGCAACCCATGACGTTCAACCCAGAGCTGTTCATGTCCTCAGACTCGGATTTATGCGTTTCTATATCAACATCGAAATAAACCTGCAGCAGTCAGGTGGTACAAGTAAGAGCTCTGTAAGTTGTTTAAGTTTCATGCCATCTCTCATGACACTTTACGACACTTTACATGGCTTTGGAGACACTCTGAAGGAAGAGTGGGATCTCATGCTTTCAATGCTACCTTGCTATTGCTAGCCTCTCCGAAATTGCCTACCCTACTTTTAAGTAGTTGACTAGTTATTCAGGCAAACCACTGACTACTCTATTTCGCATCACTAAAGACAATATGGAATTTGGCTTAGATATATACAGTACACATTCCACAACTACTGAATATTGATTACTGAAAGGTGTAATTAACATTGATGCAGAGTTTGTGCAGCTGGAAAGAGAATGCTTCTCTCAGTCCATCTACAACCAATGCTTTACTTATTAGACATACGTTACAGAGGAAAAGCCGCATTTTGAAATAAATAAATAAAAAAACAATGCAGTTTTTTAAACGAATAAAATCATTATTTAAATAAAATTAGGGCAATTTTCTTTTTTTCTTTCTTTTAAGTAGTCACTATAGAGAGTATTCTTGTTAGCATTTGATCTTTTAGTTTTGAAAAAGTTTTGAAAGCTAAGTATTCTGCCCTTCCATGAATCTTTTGAGGATATATTACACCAGACAGGGAGAATCATCTGGCTAACTACAGAGGTGTCTGACTCTCAGCTTCACCCATCAGTCCCTATAAAAACACAACATCTGTCCATCAGTCTGTCACACTGTCACACTGAAGCTAAAGTGATGGTCTAATCAAACTGACAGGCACACATGGACACGCTAAGACACACACGATAAACTCCTGAGCAAACGCCAACACACAGAGCCATACAAAACAAGCTGACAAAGACCCATCCATCTGCCATATACACTCATCCTCATGATGAGCAACCAAAGAGCAGTGTCAGGGGGCTGATCTGCTGTTTGGAGTATCACACAGCCTATTCTATAAGCACAAGAACACTAAAGGCCCATATATCCTTAAAGCTAAAATCGAAGAACAAACGAGTGTGGCAATGGCATCATTAAAAACAAAATCAGGGCAAAACGAAGTTTATTTGGGGAGTTCGAAACAGATTGCCAAAATACAAACCCGATTCCAAAAAAGTTGGGACACTGTACAAATTGTGAATAAAAAAGGAATGCAATAATTTACAAATCTCATAAACTTATATTTTATTCACAATAGAATATAGATAACATATCAAATGTTGAAAGTGAGACATTTTGAAATGTCATGCCAAATATTGGCTCATTTTGGATTTCATGAGAGCTACACATTCCAAAAAAGTTGGGACAGGTAGCAATAAGAGGCCGGAAAAGTTAAATGTACATATAAGGAACAGCTGGAGGACCAATTTGCAACTTATTAGGTCAATTGGCAACATGATTGGGTATAAAAAGAGCCTCTCAGAGTGGCAGTGTCTCTCAGAAGTCAAGATGGGCAGAGGATCACCAATTCCCCCAATGCTGCGGTGAAAAATAATGGAGCAATATCAGAAAGGAGTTTCTCAGAGAAAAATTGCAAAGAGTTTGAAGTTATCATCATCTACAGTGCATAATATCATCCAAAGATTCAGAGAATCTGGAACAATCTCTGTGCGTAAGGGTCAAGGCCAGAAAACCATACTGGATGCCCGTGATCTTCGGGCCCTTAGACGGGACTGCATCACATACAGGAATGCTACTGTAATGGAAATCACAACATGGGCTCAGGAATACTTCCAGAAAACATTGTCGGTGAACACAATCCACCGTGCCATTCGCCGTTGCCGGCTAAAACTCTATAGGTCAAAAAAGAAGCCATATCTAAACATGATCCAGAAGCGCAGGCGTTTTCTCTGTGCCAAGGCTCATTTAAAATGGACTGTGGCAAAGTGGAAAACTGTTCTGTGGTCAGACGAATCAAAATTTGAAGTTCTTTTTGGAAAACTGGGACGCCATGTCATCCGGACTAAAGAGGACAAGGACAACCCAAGTTGTTATCAGCGCTCTGTTCAGAAGCCTGCATCTCTGATGGTATGGGGTTGCATGAGTGCGTGTGGCGTGGGCAGCTTACACATCTGGAAAGACACCATCAATGCTGAAAGGTATATCCAAGTTCTAGAACAACATATGCTCCCATCCAGACGTCGTCTCTTTCAGGGAAGACCTTGCATTTTCCAACATGACAATGCCAGACCACATACTGCATCAATTACAACATCATGGCTGCGTAGAAGAAGGATCCGTGTACTGAAATGGCCAGCCTGCAGTCCAGATCTTTCACCCATAGAAAACATTTGCCGCATCATAAAGAGGAAGATGCGACAAAGAAGACCTAAGACAGTTGAGCAACTAGAAGCCTGTATTAGACAAGAATGGGACAACATTCCTATTCCTAAACTTGAGCAACTTGTCTCCTCAGTCCCCAGACGTTTGCAGACTGTTATAAAAAGAAGAGGGGATGCCACACAGTGGTAAACATGGCCTTGTCCCAACTTTTTTGAGATGTGTTGATGCCATGAAATTTTAAATCAACTTATTTTTCCCTTAAAATGATACATTTTCTCAGTTTAAACAATTGATATGTCATCTATGTTGTATTCTGAATAAAATATTGAAATTTGAAACTTCCACATCATTGCATTCTGTTTTTATTCACAGTTTGTACAGTGTCCCAACTTTTTTGGAATCGGGTTTGTATGAATTGATCGGTTAACGCAGCACGTTTGAGCTTCAGCAAGAACCAATGAGGTTCATTCTTGTGTTACGCAGCACGTTTGAGCTTCAGCAAGAAACAATGAGGTTCATTCTCGTGTTACGCAGCACGTTTGAGCTTCCGCAAGAACCAATGAGGTTCATTCTTGTGTTACGCAGCACGTTTGAGCTTCAGCAAGAAACAATGAGGTTCATTCTCGTGTTACGCAGCACGTTTCAGCTTCCGCAAGAACCAATGAGGTTCATTCTTGTGTTACGCAGCATGTTTGAGCTTCAGCAAGAACCAATGAGGTTCATTCTTGTGTTACGCAGCACGTTTGAGCTTCCGCAAGAACCAATGAGGTTCATTCTTGTGTTACGCAGCACGTTTGAGCTTCCACAAGAACCAATGAGGTTCATTCTTGTGTTACGCAGCATGTTTGAGCTTCCGGAAGAACCAATGAGGTTCATTCTCGTGTTACGCAGCATGTTTGAGCTTCCGGAAGAACCAATGAGGTTCATTCTTGTGTTACGCAGCACGTTTGAGATTACGCAAGAATCAATGATGTTTATTCTCACGCGTCAAGCAGGTTCGGCTGTTCAGATTTCATCAAAAAGATCTTCATTATTAGGTTTACATTATCAGAATACTTGAACACTCTCTCCAATTCCTCAAGCCAAATAAGCAAAAAGCTTCTCTGAAAAGGAGTTCAGCAAGTTTAGCAGCTTCATGCTGGAGCAGGACAGACTTGGACAGAAAGAATCACTGACTTGAAGCCAAATTCCAGTTTTATTGCAATTTTAAGAGGTATAAACGGCCCTCAAAAATGTAAGGATTGTGAATAAAAAAAGTTCTACATACGGCATGTGCATTAAAGCATCTCAGTTGGACTTAAAAGGTAATACAACAGTGTGAAGCATGTCAAAACATCAAAATTCACTACAGAAAGAAACCCCTCAGACTGGGCAAAGACTCCAGATAGTAAACAGACAGAAATGAGCAGCAGTGTCACAGGCAGAGGCTTGAACACTTCACAGGCAAAGCATGAAGCCTTAAACAGCTGGTAATGACAGTTAACACACATTTCAAACCCTATTTACATGCTTGTTTTATCTAATACCATTTCAGTGACAGTCACCGGCTCACAGCTCTCTTTTGTATGCTATGTAGCAGAGATGGGAAAATTAAAATATATATTTAGGGTGATTACATATAATAGTTGCTATCATCATATTTAAAGTGCATATATAAAGCATTTAAAAAAGGCTAAACATTTGCCTGCAAAAATGACTAACAGATTAACTGTTACTTTGCATTTGCCTAATGATTGTGTGTATAATTTTTTCTTCTTCATTTATTCTTTAAGGCTTTGGCAATTGCATATAGTTTGTTATATGCATACATACACTCACCTAAAGGATTATTAGGAACACCTGTTCAATTTCTCATTAATGCAATTATCTAATCAAGCAATCACATGGCAGTTGCTTCAATGCATTTAGGGGTGTGGTCCTGGTCAAGACAATCTCCTGAACTCCAAACTGAATGTCAGAAGAAAGGTGATTTAAGCAATTTTGAGCGTGGCATGGTTGTTGGTGCCAGACGGGCCGGTCTGAGTATTTCACAATCTGCTCAGTTACTGGGATTTTCACGCACAACCATTTCTAGAGTTTACAAAGAATGGTGTGAAAAGGGAAAAACATCCAGTATGCGGCAGTCCTGTGGGCGAAAATGCCTTGTTGATGCTAGAGGTCAGAGGAGAATGGGCCGACTGATTCAAGCTGATAGAAGAGCAACTTTGACTGAAATAACCACTCGTTACAACCGAGGTATGCAGCAAAGCATTTGTGAAGCCACAACACGCACAACCTTGAGGCGGATGGGCTACAACAGCAGAAGACCCCACCGGGTACCACTCATCTCCACTACAAATAGGAAAAAGAGGCTACAATTTGCACGAGCTCACCAAAATTGGACAGTTGAAGACTGGAAAAATGTTGCCTGGTCTGATGAGTCTCGATTTCTGTTGAGACATTCAGATGGTAGAGTCAGAATTTGGCGTAAACAGAATGAGAACATGGATCCATCATGCCTTGTTACCACTGTGCAGGCTGGTGGTGGTGGTGTAATGGTGTGGGGGATGTTTTCTTGGCACACTTTAGGCCCCTTAGTGCCAATTGGGCATCGTTTAAATGCCACGGCCTACCTGAGCATTGTTTCTGACCATGTCCATCCCTTTATGACCACCATGTACCCATCCTCTGATGGCTACTTCCAGCAGGATAATGCACCATGTCACAAAGCTCGAATCATTTCAAATTGGTTTCTTGAACATGACAATGAGTTCACTGTACTAAAATGGCCCCCACAGTCACCAGATCTCAACCCAATAGAGCATCTTTGGGATGTGGTGGAACGGGAGCTTCCTGGATGTGCATCCCACAAATCTCCATCAACTGCAAGATGCTATCCTATCAATATGGGCCAACATTTCTAAAGAATGCTTTCAGCACCTTGTTGAATCAATGCCACGTAGAATTAAGGCAGGTCTGAAGGCGAAAGGGGGTCAAACACAGTATTAGTATGGTGTTCCTAATAATCCTTTAGGTGAGTGTATATACATGCATGTATTTTACTGTTACATTTGCACAACCAAATTGATGTTTACATATTACAATTGAATGTATAGTTTGATCACAAAAAAATTAACTGGTCGCAATAAGATCATTAATATGCATTTAAAAAACAGATAATGCGGATTTCAATTTCATGCAAACTAACATTTCCACACTGAAAAGGTGTTAACCTGAAATTGTTATCTCCAAATTCTATTTCTGCTTGACCTAACCCATAAAAAAAGACTTTTATTGGTGTAACCTAGTCTGTCAGTTTTAGTAACCTAATTTAGTCAGATTGCATAACTTTTTTTTGACTGGAATAAAACCATTTGTAGATATTACAACATGAAATACATTTTAAGGTTAAGGTTAACTAAAACACACACACACACAATTTTTAAGTGCTGTCAATGGCCTATAACAACTCAGCTTGCAGCTTTTCTTTTTACAAACCCAATTCCAAAAAAGTTGGGACACTGTGCAAATTGTGAATAAAAACAGAATGCAATGATGTGGAAGTTTTAAATTTCAATATTTTATTCAGAATACAACATAGATGACATATCAAATGTTTAAACTGAGAAAATGTATCATTTTAAGGGAAAAATAAGTTGATTTTAAATTTCATGGCATCAACATCTCAAAAAAGTTGGGACAAGGCCATGTTTACCACTGTGTGGCATCCCCTCTTCTTTTTATAACAGTCTGCAAACGTCTGGGGACTGAGGAGACAAGTTGCTCAAGTTTAGGAATAGGAATGTTGTCCCATTCTTGTCTAATACAGGCTTCTAGTTGCTCAACTGTCTTAGGTCTTCTTTGTCGCATCTTCCTCTTTATGATGCGCCGAATGTTTTCTATGGGTGAAAGATCTGGACTGCAGGCTGGCCATTTCAGTACCCGGATCCTTCTTCTATGCAGCCATGATGTTGTAATTGATGCAGTATGTGGTCTGGCATTGTCATGTTGGAAAATGCAAGGTCTTCCCTGAAAGAGACGACGTCTGGATGGGAGCATATGTTGTTCTAGAACTTGGATATACCTTTCAGCATTGATGGTGCCTTTCCAGATGTGTAAGCTGCCCATGCCACACGCACTCATGCAACCCCATACCATCAGAGATGCAGGCTTCTGAACTGAGCGCTGATGACAACCTGGGTTGTCCTTGTCCTCTTTAGTCCGGATGACATGGCATCCCAGTTTTCCAAAGAGAACTTCAAATTTTGATTCGTCTGACCACAGAACAGTTTTCCACTTTGCCACAGTCCATTTTAAATGAGCCTTGGCCCAGAGAAAACACCTGCGCTTCTGGATCATGTTTAGATATGGCTTCTTTTTTGACCTATAGAGTTTTAGCCGGCAACGGCGAATGGCACGGTGGATTGTGTTCACCGACAATGTTTTCTGGAAGTATTCCTGAGCCCATGTTGTGATTTCCATTACAGTAGCATTCCTGTATGTGATGCAGTGCCGTCTAAGGGCCCGAAGATCACGGGCGTCCAGTATGGTTTTCCGGCCTTGACCCTTACGCACAGAGATTGTTCCAGATTCTCTGAATCTTTGGATGATATTATGCACTGTAGATGATGATAACTTCAAACTCTTTGCAATTTTTCTCTGAGAAACTCCTTTCTGATATTGCTCCACTATTTTTTGCCGCAGCATTGGGGGAATTGGTGATCCTCTGCCCATCTTGACTTCTGAGAGACACTGCCACTCTGAGAGGCTCTTTTTATACCCAATCATGTTGCCAATTGACCTAATAAGTTGCAAATTGGTCCTCCAGCTGTTCCTTATATGTACATTTATCTTTTCCGGCCTCTTATTGCTACCTGTCCCAACTTTTTTGGAATGTGTAGCTCTCATGAAATCCAAAATGAGCCAATATTTGGCATGACATTTCAAAATGTCTCACTTTCAACATTTGATATGTTATCTATATTCTATTGTGAATAAAATATAAGTTTATGAGATTTGTAAATTATTGCATTCCTTTTTTATTCACAATTTGTACAGTGTCCCAACTTTTTTGGAATCGGGTTTGTAATTGAAGCCCTGTTGCTGACCAGAATCAGCCAATTCTGATCTAAGCATCCCTAACATATCAAGCTACAATATGTGACCCTGGACCACAAAACCGGTCACAATTCGCACGGGTATATTTGTGGCAATAGCCAACAATACATTGCATGGGTCAAAATTATCGATTTTTCTTTTATGCCAAAAATCATTAGGATATTAAGTAAAGAGTAGGGATGCACAGAAATGAAAATTCTTGGCCGAAGCCGAATAATAATAAAACACTTGGGCGAAGGCCGAAGCCGAATACCAAACATGGTTTTTCTAATTTTTTCCAATTTATTTTGCCAATTTTTTTGTAGGCTAAGCAACGGCTCCACCACAGTAGTGAGTGTTCAGTGAGACATTTAAGATTATTTAGAACTTAAAAATATTTTGCAAGGAATATTTTTCTATTAATCTATTAGTCTGCCTTTACATTGCTTTAATGCGTTACTATGTCACTTCCGAAACTTTGCAGCATGCAATTGGCCATTAAACCTTTTTGCAACATGAAAAACAATAGTTTTATTCAATGGATTATATAGACTGTAGACTCGAAAGCGAGCCAAGACTGCTCCATTTATGATCACTAAACGCTGTCGCTATGTCAGTTCATCGCGATCTCGCAAAGTTCAATGAAGCTGCTAACAATGCACAATAAATATCTTACTTATATCGATTCGTGTCTACACTTTGTTTGTTTGTTCATGAGAGGTTTTGCGAGCCTGTATAACTCAGCACTGAATAAAAACTCTGGCGGTTTGAGCAGTGAGTGGAGTCTGACTAACTTTAAACACATTGGCCACTGCGTACAAGAGGTCAACAACTATGTCACCGCTGCAGAAACACGTTGTAAATGGATACATTTGACGTTCTACAGACACAAATATGCACTGGAGCATTTGCCAATATATTATTACAGTATCAACTGAGGGTGCTCTTGCTTGCATTTGAGGGTGCTTAGACAATTCAGCAAAACAGTGTCTGCAAACGGGCATTTTTGCGTCTTTCTCGGACACTTTAATGCTTCCACACTTCCGACATGTTTAATGCATTTAGAAGCGTGCACGCCTCTCTCTCAAACGCACTGGTTGCTATATTTGATCACGTCATCAAAAACATCATTGTTCTGTAAAATTTATTCGGTCTTTTCACTTATTCGGCCGAACACCGAAAGTGCAATTTTTGCTATTTTCGTCCGAATAATTTCAGTTGCCGAACATTCGGTGCATCCCTAGTAAAGAGCATGTTCCATGAAGATATTTTGTAAATTTCCTACCGTAAATATATCAAAAATGTATTATTAGTAGTGATATGCATTGCTAAGGACTTCATTTGGACAACTTTAAAGGCGATTTTCTCAATATTTAGATTTTTTTTGCACCCTCAGATTCCAGATTTTCAAATAGTTGTATCTCAGCCAAATATTGTTTTAACCTAACAAATCATACATCAACGGAAAGCTTAATTATTATTTATTACTATGACGTATACATCTCAATTTTAAAAAAAATGACCCTTATGACTGGTTTTGTGGTCCAAGGTCACATATGTCAGGGTGTCATAAGAGCAATATACACAAGCACAAGGTTAGCTAACTTCTGTCAGGTTTTATCTTTAAGAAGAGAAATCAGTCCCTTTTCCACCACACAAAAGTAGTCACAGCTCCATCACTATTGAGTTTATCAGTTCCATCAACCACACCTGAACCAGCTAATCAAGGTCTTCAAGTTCACCAAAGAAATGACAGACAGGTATGTTATTGCATGAGCTTTCTCTTGCAATCACATTTTGTTGCATCATTCTCATTTGCAATTGAACATAACACTATCTCTGACATTTCCATTTTGCCAAAATTGGGTGAGATATCACTCAAGTGAAAACACAAACAGACAACAGCACCTTTATATAGCACCTTTTAAAAGTGTTTCACAGGCAACATACGCTTATGGCACCGGGGATTCCCATTTCCTATTTAAATGTTCCCATTTCCTATCCTGCTTAGTTTCAAAGAAAAACCACAACCCAGGCTGAAGCTCACTGGTAAAATGTGCCAGTGGTGACATTTCTGCAAAATGAAATTATGCTGCTTCTTGCACATTTTGCAACACATTCGAAATGAAAATTGGTGCTGAAAATGCGTTCAGTTTGATCCAAAACAGATGAACGTGAATCTGCCAACATTTTATTACATTGGTTGTTGTGCATATCGCGGCATTTCCGGCATGAAATGTCCGGTGAGTGACATTAAAATGTTAATGCTCTATCGTGTTTTATTTTCATGGTCCCTTTTGAACATTCTGTTGACTATAAGTAACTTTGCAACTACATGTCAACTAACTCTAATGAGAGTATTAGTAGACGGTCTGCTAACACTTTATTGTGATGGTCCTCCAACAGACATTCTACTGACTATAAGTAACTTTGCAATTACATGTCAACTTATTCTAACCCTAACAGTCTACTAATACTCTACTAACGCTCTAAAGATAGTTAGTAGACATGGAGGTGCAATGTTACTTTTAGTCAACAGAATGTGTTAAAAAGACCATCAAAATAAAGTCAAACCTAATGTACCACCTACACTAAACCCTACCCTAAACCTACCTGATAGTGTTGACAAAATCAGTCGTGAGGTAAAAACACAACCATGTCATTTTATCTTGCTTCTGAAAGTCTTTTATCATGATTTGTGTTTCATGCGACTCGAGCGCTCTGCATCACAAGTGCAATGCTTTACCAGGTGAGTTACCGAGCAAGTATATTACGTCAGAAAAGCCATATGGAGCTGGTTATGTGATGTAAACATCAAAATGTATTACTTTGCAAATCATACACTAGTGGTAAAAATGTATTGAAGCCATAACATAGTATTGTGCAAGAAACTGCTTGGAAATCAAGTCTTTATTAAATCAATAATCTGCCCCTTTAATCATAATTGTGGAAAATGAATAAAAGTTGTTTTACAGCCTCTAGTGTCAAAAATATTGAAATTTCGATATGTATCGATACTGAAATATCTGAAACGGTTCCAATACTCCTTTTCTGCAGTATCGATACCAGCTGCACATTCTCACTCCCGAATTTACACACACCCACCTCCTCTCACTCACTCATTTCATTCGCTGAATGAATAGCGCTTGTATTGCGCATAATTTTACTCATTCCCACAGGTTTCGCGCTCACACCAAAAGCTGACCTGCGGTCACATAAAGGCGCCTCTCAAACAGCTCGCGAGTACCAAATTGACTTCTTTTTCGTGGCTTATTGCGCTTAATTTGTGTGTATTTGACTGTTTATGTCAAAATTCCTGTCTGAGTATTAAGGTAAATACAGTCAGTTTTGGAACATAAATATTTGAAAGAAAATGCATGTTGTCTAACAGTATATTGGATCCGTGCATAAGCTCTTAAAGTGACAGCAGCCTAATAAACCTCCTGCTGTCTGTCATGTTAATCAAAGAACAAAAGACAAAGAGAAAATCGCTGCTTTTGACTGAATAACTTTTGTAACTTTAATTGTAAGCATTAATCTGTATTTCATTTTTACAATGGGGACTATCAAGTGTTATTTTACATTTGATTAAATTCTGTAGTATTTCTTACCTGAATACTACTGTTAGACTAGAGATGGGCAAGAGTACTCGAGTACTCGAACGTGACGGCGATGATCGATCATGAAAACGATGATCGCCCTGACTTTAAAAAATATATTTGTCAATTTTTTTGATTGGTTATTACAGCATTTTGGGCGGCACCTGAGGTCTGATTGGTTAGCGTTAGACAGCATGCCTTCGAGACCGGCAAAATAAAGTGAAACTGGATTTGAAAGCGTGCACTGCAGTGATGCCTGGAATCACTTTGATCATGAAATACAGTTAAGTGCAAGATGTGCAGCGCCAATCTGTCGTATACATAGCATTATAATGAGAACAAGGTTGTAATAGAATGTTGTAAATTCTCTGTGCTTTAGTTCCCCGTGTATCAGCGCACTGTTAAAGGAAATCCACAACAAGAGTTACATCAGACTAGCGCGGTCAAGTTCACCTGCTCATTCGCGTTCTTTTCTGCAGATGCAAGTTTTAAGATTACTTTTATGTTGTCTATATCTGATTAATCTCATAAAGGACACATTTGGTTGACTTTATTAACCAGCTAGCAAAGCGCTGCCGTTATACCGACTGGTGTTAGTTCTCTTCATTTTCAGCTCAAATGCAATGCCCGACATTATCGACTCTGGGTTATTTAAGACGGTCATATTCTTTTTAGATAGGCTATTTCTTTTTCAAAATCATTGATGACATTAATAATGCAGCAGTGTTATTTTGTTCTCATGTTTTTTAACAGTAGACCTGTTTTATTTAAAGTTGTTTCTCATTATGAAATGAAAACACGCAGTGATGTCTGTAATCACTTTGATCATGAAAAATAAAATTAAGTGCAAGATGTGTCATATACATAGCATTTTAATGAGAACAAGATTGTAATAGAAATTCTCTGTGCTTTAGTTGCCCGTGTATCAGTGTTGTTGTTAAGGGAAGAGCGCATTCAAATTCAAAGTGAGTTTCCCTTTCAAACCCGACTGTAAAAACTAGCACGGTCAAGTTCACGTGCGCATTCTCTTTTGTGCAGATGTACGTTGTAATAGGTATATATCTGATTAATCTAATATAGGATGCGTTTGGTTGAGTGTATTAACCCGCTAGCAAAGCTCTGCAGGGTGGTGTTTATTCACAGTTTCAGCTCAAATGCAACGCCCGATATTATTGACTGCGTTATTTGAGACGGTCATTTATGTTTCTTTTTCAAAAAAAATTTTCATAATCTAGCAGTTATTTTTTCTAGTCATATGTTCATGTCTTCATAGACATGTTTTCATGTCATGTTTGTATTCGTCAACATTAATTTTCGTAACAGTAAAAATATTTTCATTCTCTCCATGACGGACATGCCCCGCCCCCGCACATGCCACGCCCCCCGAGTACTCGTTTTTTGAGACCTATCAATGATCGAAATGAGAAATTAGCAAAAATGCCCATCCCTATGTTAGACCCACCTGAAAAACTTAGAGCCATGTTTATTTCATTTGCCTCTATATTCTATTATATTTATTTGTGCTATCATTTGCAATTTATTTATTTGTTTATTTTTTGTTACTTATTAGTTTACTCGTCTTTCTTTTTTTTTTGTAAATCTAGTTCAATGACTCAAATAAAGCCTCCCTGTGCTGTGTGTAAGCTATTACAACAAAATTACTCAAATTATCAAAAAACTATGAGATAACAAATTATCTGTATGGTGGTACATATGGCAGTTTTCCCCGTGGTATCGAAAATGGTATCGAATATCGATATTTTTCAAGGTATCGTATCGAAGTTGGAAATTCCAGTATCGTGACAACACTACACTAGTGTTCATTTCAGCTGGAAAAACTGCAGTGAACTGTATTATAGGTTTGTTTCTTGAGTTCTGAAGGAGATTTGGAAGCATGTTTTCCCAAGTTTGATAAACAAGTTTGAGTGTGCTAAAAGTGACATGGCCAAATGATATCCCTACAGTCACTGACAAGACGACAGGATAATAAAATAACAACACCACACAAGCAGATATTATACAAAAACTCCTTTAACCCCTTATCTCTCACTCCCCTTTTTGAGCATAGACATGAAAATGGTTAAATCGTTGCAATTCATGAATGCACCTAAGAGACCTAAGGTTGGTCTCTTTTGAAAGAAAAGACTCAGCAGATTACATTTTTATTTCATACAAAATATATATATATTTTACAAAATGATTTTTACTATAAATTGCTATAAAATCAAAGCCATACGTCGTAATTTTACAAACAGCATGAGTGAATCTAAAATACTTATGTAAAACACCCCAGAGTCCACAGTTACAGAGACATAAATGTGGCCTTACCTCGAAACTTCTTAGGAGGGTTGTTTAGGTCCCCAGATTCGGGTTGCACCACACAGCGGTCGTCCACCAGACTGCAGAGATGAGAGACAAGAGTCAGAAAACTTCCCCGAGGCAGAATATTGAGTATCTCTTTTTTTACACAGCTATTTTACAGCTACATAGAGGTCATCTATAGGCTAGCATACCCATAAAAGATGTCAATTAATTTTTAGCAAATA
>CM077188.1:7053016-7123016 GCA_039654105.1 Coreius guichenoti | reverse complement strand
CTTTATCTTGACAGTGTATGCACTATTGGAAAAGAACTGAACTATATATTATATACACACAATATAAATTGAACTGTTTGAACTGTTTGAAGTGTATGAACATAGATTGAATCTATGTACGAATTGCCTATGCAGCAATTTCTGCCATTATATATATATATATGCATTCAAATGTCACAGATGATTAAAACTACACAGTATTGTTGATTATCATGAGTTTAAACTAATTGTGGGACAGTTTAGGTACAACTGTCCTATGACACTGTCTATGCTGTCTAGGTAGGCAGCCCACTAAAGTTTTAAAACACAATAATTGTGTATGATAGTGTATAGTTTCTGTACAAGAAGTCTAAAAGTCTTCAGAGACTTCAAAACACTGGGTATTGTCAAAGTTACTCAAATGAACCAGCAACAAGTCCGTATGAAATTTGCATCCAGCTTTCATTCATTCACTATAAATACGACCTGGCAAGTGAATTTCACACTCTCCAGGGACTAATGGACAGGTGGCTTCTGTCCGGTTGTACCTGAGTGACGCAGCCACACGCGTACACCAGGACTGCCAGTTCTCATCACACTGGCGTTGTGTCCTTTCTGGTTCCCTGTGCCCAGCTGCAGGCCAGGTGGCTCATTATCCCATCCCTGCTAAGGTCGCTCGGTGGCACTGAGACAAACACTACACACTACATACGCCAGTGTGGCTAAAAATAGCCGTGGCTCATGGGGATGTGCGCATGGTAGAAAGGCAGAGAAAGTGATTACAAGGCACAACTGCACAACTGACAAATGAGATCTGTCAACGTTCTGTTCTTCAAAGCCGCACGGTTGCTTTTGTTGCCATGGATGGGTGACGTGGGGTAGCGATGTGTGTGATCACATCACGCAGGCTGGCAAAGGGGGCTGATTGCCAGGAGGTGGCAGGGTGTGATTAAGTCATGAACGGCACAATCTCATTTCCAAGGGGAAGACAAGAAGAGGGCAGCGTTGAGACTTGGCTCCATTTCGGCGAGGAACACTGGAGCAGAATACAGAAAAGAGAATGGAGGAGGCCGCAACTACTGGCATTTTTAGCAACGTTTTGTCCTGTATTAATATCACTTTATTAATTTACTTTATGTAACTGGTGGGTTGCCGTCCAAAATGGGCCACAGGTACATTCTCATGGGGCGTAAACAATGGGGAAATATGATACTATAGAGAAATATTAAAATGCAATTGACCATATAGAGTAAACTAACATTTCAAGAATCTGTGATTGTGAGTTTCGCACAAGGGCGAAAATGTTCCCCGTGCTCACCTTGGTCACGCAAATTTGAGGCGTTGCCCAACAGAAAACTGCTTGGTTTGAAAATGACTTTTGTGTGAGCTGTGCGCCATGCAGCGCTACACTATTGATAACCGCCTTTTTTTTCGCCTGCAAAATTTCGACATGTGACTGCACCTAAAATGTACATATTTAGCATAGCAAAATAAATCGGATTTAATTTTTGAAAAGTTTACATGAAATTTCTTTATTAAATATACACTGTATATACTTTAAATCAAAAGTTGTAATGGGAGTTGTATTTTGACGCCATAATCTTTAATATAACTCATCAGTCCCAATCCGATTTTTGTGCATATCTGATTGAAATCCGATCAGATTTAGCAAGTGAACAGCAAAAAAAACTCACATGAAATACAATTTTTACAAGACTATTTCGACCTACATTCATATGTGGTTTGAAATCCTATTCAAATTACATTTCTGGAAATCCATTTCAGTCTGACTGCCACGCATACCAGCCTCCTACGGTTCTGAGAAAGGGCCTAAAATTAACACTTAATTTTAAACTGTGTCAGTCCCCAGTTGGCCGGTAACATTTTTATGAATTCTAACAATGCAATGTTTTGAGAACATAAACATGAACAAACGTGAACAACGCTCTGTACAGTTGACGGGTCAGTGCTGCATCAAGTCAAGTCAAGTCACCTTTATTTATATAGCGCTTTTTACAATGCAGATTGTTCACGAAAGACATCCTTTCCAATGTAAATATTCAAGCGATAGAACACGCAAAAGGGAATTCGTTACTCACGCACTGTGTGGGAAGTTTAAACATCGGAAGCGTGCCTTGAAAGCCGCATCTGACAGCGCGCGAAGTTGAGCTCTCTTTCATGCCTTCCTGGCTGCGCTTGAATGGACAAATTCACTCAAAAGTATGTCAAAAAACGCCCATCTCGGCGAGTATCCTAGTAAACGTAGTTGGTTATGTCTTGAAGGGAATGTACAGTGGGGAGAACAAGTATTTGATACACTGCCGATTTTGCAGGTTTTCCTACTTACAAAGCATGTAGAGGTCTGTAATTTTTATCATAGGTACACTTCAACTGTGAGAGAATACTGCTCTCCCCACTGTATGTTGAGAAAGAAAATGCATGATCCGTGCGTGCATTCGATTTGGACACACCAAGCCGACGGTCTGGCAACGTCAGGCCGTTTTTGAGCGTCGGCCGACTTAGTCTTTTCAACATGTAGAATCGCCGTCGGGCCGTCGGTGAGAGAGAGAACTCTGATTGGCTGTTCAGCTTAGCGAATGAGTCAGTGCACGAGAATAAGAGCAAAAGTGATGAAAGCGAGCAAGTAAATCAAAACTGGACAGATAGAAAGCTGTTATAATTTTACATCATCTTACCTGAGCAACACTGCGCAAATAATAACATGAGCGGAGTGGAATAAAGAACATGATCAGTGTGATTGATATTCAAAATGGTAACCAAGCACTGCTTTGTTTATGGTTTGGATACCTGCAGTCTTAGTTTCGCTTTCCCTTTTTGAATGACGAACATAGACGAATATATCTGCTTAAATAGACAGCTATCTCCGTCACACGCAGGCACAGAACACACATGCTAGTTGACGGTCGCCTGTAGTCCTTTTGGTGTGTTCAGATGCTGTTTTTGTCCCCCGACGCAGGTGACGCGAGGCGACAACACAGTCGGCTTTCATCAGCGCTAGTTCTTTGGCGTCGGTTTGGTGTGTCCCTACCTTTAAAGTGACAGCATACTAATAATCCTGCTACTGTCTGCGTTTTTAATGTTAATCAAACAACAAAGGACAAAGGGGAAAAAAAAAAAAAAAAAAAAAAAAAATTCACTCACTGCTCTTGAACTTTAAAACGGATATGAAGACTACGCAGTGTTATTTATTTGATTAGCCTACTTTATTAAATTTCGGTACCTGAAAACTATTAGACCTGTCCGAAGAGCACTGTTTGTTTCATTTGTATCTTTGTTGTATTCTATTTATTTGTGCTATTGCTTGTGATTTGATTATTTGTTCTTATTTTATTACTGATTGTTTACTTATCTTTAAAAATGTAGGTTATTAAATTCATATTAGTTAAGCTAGTAGTTTTAGCTGTGGTGTCGAAAATGGAATAGAGGATTGTGTTTTTTTTTTTTTTGTGTAATGGCTGGTAAAAAACATTTTTGGCTGGTAAATGTTCTCAAGTCACCGGCCATTGGCAGGTGTGGCAAAAAGTTAGTGTTAGGCCCTGGTTCTCAGAAGATGCAGTAGTCCAGTGCGGCTGCAACACATTGTCATGTTGTAAATAAGACAACATATGTATTGCAAACTCCTCCATGTTGCAGTTGTTGTTGCTGTTAGCGTATATAAGAGCCCGACCGACATGGGTTTTTGGGGGCCGATACCGATATTAGGGAGTAAAAAAAAAAAGTCTGATATCGATATATCGGCTGATATTCTTTGTGTATATTATAGTACAGTACCAGTCAAAACTTTGGACACACTTTCCCAGTGGTGTGTCCAAACTTTTGACTGGTACTGTATATAGAATGCAGTATATACATAATATACATACATTACACATAAATACAACAGAACAAACATACAAATGAAAAACAGTTCTTTTCATGTTTTTCATGTAAGTCTAAACTAGATTTTCAGGTACAGAAATAGTAATCAAATGTAAAATATCTCTTCATAATCTTCAGTGTATAAATATAGATTAACCCTTATTAAAGTTATTCAGTCAAGAGCCGTGAGTGATTTTTTTTTTTTGTCTTTTGTTATCTAGTCTTTTATGAGAAAACGCTTGCCTGCCATTGACGAGATTTTTCCGTGTTTTCACTGTTATACGGTAGGGGGCGCTATTACACATCTTCGGAACGAGTACAGAATCTCCTGATCAAAACACAGGCAAAGAAGCAGCAGAAACGAGCGATCTCTTATAAGCAGATGCATATGAAAAATAACGCGTTCATCAACATTAAACAGCATATGAATCAAAACTGCCTAAAGTTATTGAATGAAATGTCGACCCAGGACGAGCTATAGGACTGTGAAGCTTTGGGGGTGTTGATGGACTCCATCTGTGTTTTGATCATCGTTCTGAATCCCATCTGTATGCAAGTTAGTCGCGATTTTCTCAGCTTTTTTCTCAAAATGTTGCTTTTTTCATGAAACTTACATTCAAGTGTTGATAAAAAAAGAATGCATGAAGCTAGAATAAAACAAAGGGTCTGTTCTTTCTTTTGATATATTGCATGTTCAGATATTCATACAACAAGATATATTGTGGGCCATGAAACTTGTGAAAATTACCAAAAACACGGGTGGTGACTGGCAAATTTCATGTTTACATTCACATAACCGACTATGCTTACGATGATACTCGACAAGACCGGCATTTTGACATAATTTTGTGTGAATATTCGCGCGCTGTGAGACGCGTGGGCCCGCGTTCATATCGGTGGCATATCTGCGGCATATACGCCGATGCCGATATATCTGCGACAGGCTCATATCGGCCGATAAAATCGGCAGACCAATAAATCAGTCGGGCTCTAGCGTATATACCTACCAACGCAACGTCATTGCCATAGAAACCAATGAAGATACTTTGGAAAATGAAAGAGCGGCATGGACACACAAATTAGATCTGAACAGTTACGATACACAATGTGGACGTCAATAATTTTAGAACAGATTCCAATCAGATACACAAATAATCGAATTAGGACTAACAGTGTGAACATAGCCTTAGTCCACCAGAATAGAGACTTTTGACTTGTACCAATATCCTAGCAAACATCTAGCAATTCCCTAGGAACCAGCATTCATCATACCATAATGAAAATGCACCAGAAATCCAATTGCACAAGAACCAGCACAAAACATTTCTGTTACTTCTCATTTCTGAGTGTTGTCCCCTCACTTTCTTCTTCCTCTTGTTCTCCTGTATTTTCATCAAGTTCCTCTTATTTAAACGCTGATGTCCACACAGAGGGTGACGACATGAGGATTGTTATCTTACCCTAAAGTGCTGATAAATCCATTGGTGGACCCCTCCGCATACAGGGAGCAGATGTCCCCGATGTGGAGGAAACTGGACATTTTGTCCGACATATTGCTCCACTTTGCGGTGTGCCTGCGGACAAGATATGAAATAGATTAAGGTGCAATAAAATCAGCCTTTATTAATCTTATTTAGACAATATAGGTAGGTTATCATCAGACATGGAGATAGTGAGACAATAATAGCGTGAGGGCCATGGGGATGGATTCGAGAAAATGAGAATTTGCCATTTTGAGATGGCCTAGTTTTTGACAGCACAAGCACAGAATTCAAGGTCCTTCTGCTGTATGGGTGGATAATGAGAAACGCTTTAGAAAGCACAGCTGTGCTACATGCTGAAAAGACATTTAATTATGTACACATTTTTGCAATGAATTGTTTATACCTTTCTAAAGGGAATGCAGCATCTCGGTTCACTAAAATGTCTGTATTATTCAAGGACAGCTAGTTGTTAAGTGTGACCTTTTGAGGGCTCAACAATAAAGATGTTACAGGGTCAGCAAGAGAGCGTGTCTTACGTTTGGTAAACTTTAAAAATTTGGTTATGTGTATTGTTATGCTCTATTGTATGCATTATATATGATATTGTTGCTGATTGAAACATTATACATTAAAACGATACACTAAAAATAATAAGTCTGCCAACTGAAATGTGTCATATGAAATATGAAGTGCTTTATGATTGTCTGAAAGAATAATGTTGAACATAAAATATGTTGAAAAAAAAAAAAAAATTCACCATATTATTATTTTATAGTTGTCATACAAATAATACATAAATTATTTGTTGTAAAATTAATTTAAAGAAAACTTAATGTTTAATGAAATATCATCATGAAAAGAAATGTAAAATTATATGAATCAAATATTTAGCAAATAACATGATGAATAACATAATTAATAGTTGTAAATAGTTAATAGTTGTAAAAATATTTTTTATAAAATTGTAAAAAAAAATATTTATAATTAAATATATTAAAATTAAGATCTAATAGTTATAATCTAAATTAAATTTACACACACACACACATATGAATATAAATGGGGGGAGCATTGAAATTATTAGCAATATGTATAGCTAAAAGCGCACACATCTCCTCTAAACACCTGTCCTCTGTGATCAATGCTACAGTAAGCTGAAGATCTGGAGATGAAGCCTGTGGTTCAATCAATGGCAGATGAGACCAGAGAACATCAATAAGGAACAGACTGCACAGATACTCAACATATATCAAAGTAATACAAACAAATACAGTGTTGACATTGTTAAGATGATATCTGCCTTTATCTTAACTGACAGTTTATGCACTATTGGAAAAGAACTGAACTTTTTTTTCTTTGTCTGATTAAATACTAATTATTATTTGAACAGTAAACATGCTCTATCTATGAAATATCCAATGATAAACCACATCATAACCTCAAGCTTTGTTTGAATTTCAAATATTACCCAAGTGAATAAAACAGATGTTTACTTTATTTTATTACACTCCTTTCTGTAATTCTGATTGGTCAATCACGATATTCAGCTAATCAAATGTTTCTGAAAAATTACTGTAGCCCAAGGAAACACTGTATAACTGACCGCTCATCCTGGAAACCTGTTTTTCTTGTTCTGTCTGGAAGATAATAAAATAATACTCTGATCAATATTTCATATCCATTTATACATTTACCTGATATGAAGCAGGACAATCAAGTGATAAAAGACCCTGTTGGAGTGTATTTTGTGATAACGACTGCCGGACTGTACATTATCCCTTACTTAGTGACTGAAATTAAGTTAATAGGTACTGCAATGACATCTGTGCAGGAACAATAATAATGCATTATAGGCCTACTATAACAATAATTGGCTAAAATAACAGCAAACCACAGAAAAACCAACACAATTCCCCACATTTTCCAACTGACAAGCATCTTAAGCATATTCTCAATGTAAGAATTTATATATAATGTAGCCTACCTTTCCAGTCAAGTTAAAAGAATGCTATCTGGGAATCTTTTATAACTTTATATAAGTTCCAAAATAAAAAGTTGACCATTATATGTGGCCTGTTAAAGCAAACAATGTATGTGGGCTGTCCCTGAAACACTGAGTCGAATATTTTTACAGTCCGGGCCCTGGATTTTAAATGTGGAGGCCGAACTTATCTGACTATACAAACAACAGTTTCTCTGTGTGAAGAAAAAAAAAATTAAAAAAAAGTTTTACACAGACATATACAGTTGAGACATCCACGTTGACGTTGTATTGTACACTGAGATCAAACCTAAACGCTTAATTTGACAGGTGATAATAAACAGCCAATCAGAATCCAGCAGCCTCGAACTGAACAATGCATCTATTACAAAACAAACCGCTTCATTGCATAAACTCCAATCCAGAGACACTGTGAACACTAATACTCTAAATCTGACGGCTGAATAATGTCTTTTAAATGACTGTATCCACTGTCTCGTTAATGTCTGCGGTCCACCTGCCTCCTTCAGCAGCACTTACCACTGTTATATTGAATCATTCTAAAATTGTTACATTGTTACTGCGACAACCTCACTCAGCGCATCGAATGCCTTCATTGATACGATGTAACACGCTGTCAAACTTCCGTTCTGCTCTCACTGATGGATGCATCAGTCATACATCCACTGACTGCCTGATGCCTCTTTTCGCAGTACAGTAACAGCAAGAGTTCAGCCGAACTTTACCTTCTTCAGAAGGAGACCGTGTCGGGAATGCAACACTGGCGATGTGGTCAGCGGCAAAACTGCTCCGGGCGGGATTCCTCGTATAATTCCATGATATGCGAAAGTCCCCCAATTGAAAATCGCGGCGTCTAGCTGCCAGTTGGATTTTGTCCGCACTTGTCCGTTTTCTCACCACCTCCACATGAGTCTTAAAGCTCCGCCCCTTAACTGAACGCGCATCAGGAGTGAGAGATGATGGGTAATGGAGTTCTGAACCTCTACAGACAGACAGACAGATAGATAATAGTGAATAAAGGATAGATGTTTTATTATAACAATTATTTTTTACCAAAAAAAAAAAAAAGTGTCCCCTGAAAATATTTGCAAGTCTAAATCTAAGATTCTGGATGATTTTGTGATTTCCAGCTTGTCAAGTACACTATGCCTGTTGAATTACACCTAAAATGATAAATCTATCCATGTCAAAAACAGGCATATATTGTTTCTTTTTCTATTGGCCGACAGTGTACCTTTAAAAGGAATGGGGGAGGAGCTTATGAGGTCACTGACTGTCAAAAACAGGAGGAGCTGTATTTTCTTTCTTTTATTTTCAGTATTAATTGAAGTGTATAATTCCTCATTATTGCAATTGCATTGTCTTTATTGTGATATGTAATTATGGCATTCCGTGGTGGTAATGTATTAAAATCTGAGTCTAGAAAAATGCATTTAAGAAACATAATACTTGACCTAGTCACGATGAATACAATCAAATGCATACTTACCCTTAAGAATCCAGCAAAACAGGTTTGGATCAGGTTAAACTGGTGGCGTGATGGACTACTTCCCATGTCCTTCAATTCTGGTTTACATAGGCACTTTTTTAAAAGTCTGACCCACAAATCAAGTTGGTGATCTACTTTTTTTCTTTTTTTGCATTTGGCCTACTAAAAACATTTCTAATGTTCATCAGTTAAACTGGAGCACATTTCTGATGTGCTTTGGCGCTGGCTTTTAACAGTGTTCCCTTGATAGGCGCCTCTATTTTAAATATGCTCTGGTTTGTTTATGAAACACACCAAACTCACTTGCGAATGCACTTTAAAGCAGCTTGCAGTTCACTGCAAGCTTGTTTTAATTGTAGTGAAATATTTTTTAATGGGTTGTATTAATACTTATGGGTCAAGTGAGCATGAAAGCGTTGGGTTGTTGCAGGTATAAGTATTGGTTAATGCAAAGCATCAGTGGACCACAAGGCTGTATCCAAAACCTGAACAGGCAGTACTGTACATAGAGGACATCAGCGTATGCCTGAATCCAATATTTGCATCATATCATGTCTACAAAGATGCCTTCTATTTTTAATGGCAGCATAGTATCTTTCACTATGATATCCCACAACGCTGTGCGTGCTGACAAAGGTAAATTCATTTTTTTTTTTTAAATTTAAAATATTTTTTGATTCTATTTATACCAAAAAATAAGCATTGTTTGTAGCCATTAAATATTAAATTGTTTTTATCCAAGTTTATTTTTATTCTCATTCATTATGCATGATATTTTTGTGCTTTATGGCTTATAACAGACTGACAACTTTAAATTTTCAGCAACAAAGTCACCAGAAGTCATTCCGTTTCAATGAGAGTTTGCAATTTTCAGCAACATGACCAACAGAAACTATAACACAATGTGGGAATAAAGTTGAGAAAAGTTTAACTTTATGCAAATGAAAAACATGCCAGAAATAAAAAAGTAAAAAAATAATTAATAATAATAATAATAATAATAATTTTATATATACACATATATATACACATACACACATACATCATACATACATACATAGATCAGGTGAAGTGAATAGGTGAGGTGAAGTGAATAACACTGATTATCTCTTCATCAAGGCACGTGGCATATAATAGGCAGCAAGTGAACATTTTGTCCTCAAAGTTGATGTGTTAGAAGCAGGAAAAATGGGCAAGCGTAAGGATTTGAGCGAGTTTGACAAGGGCCAAATTGTGATGGCTAGACGACTGGGTCAGAGCATCTCCAAAACTGCAGCTCTTGTGGGGTATTCCCGGTCTGCAGTATCTATCAAAAGCGGTCCAAGGAAGGAACAGTGGTGAACCGGCGACAGGGTCATGGGCGTCCAAGGCTCATTGATGCACGTGGGTAGCGAAGGCTGTCCCGTGTGGTCCGATCAAACAGACAAGCTACTGTAGCTCAAATTGCTCAAGAAGTTAATGCTGGTTCTGATAGAAAGGTGTCAGAATACACAGTGCATCGCAGTTTGTTGCGTATGGGGCTGCATAGCTGCAGACCAGTCAGGGTGCCCATGCTGACCCCTGTCCACCGCCGAAAGTGCCAACAGTGGGCACGTGAGCATCAGAACTGGACCACGGGGCAATGGAAGAAGGTGGCCTGGTCTGATGAATCACATTTTCTTTTACATCAAGTGGATGGCCGGGTGCGTGTGCATCGCTTACCTGGGGAACACATGGCCCCAGGATACACTATGGGAAGAAGGCAAGCCGGTGGAGGCAGTGTGATGCTTTGGGCAATGTTCTGCTGGGAAACCTTGGGTCCTGCCTTCCATGTGGATGTTACTTTGACACGTACCTCCTACCTAAGCATTGTTGCAGACCATGTACATCCTTTCATGGAAAAGGTATTTTCTGGTGGCTATGGCCTCTTTCAGCAGGATAATGTGCCCTGCCACAAAGCAAAAATGGTTCAGGAATGGTTTGAGGAGCACAACAACAAGTTTGAGGTATTGACTTGGCCTTCAAATTCCCCAGATCTCAGTCCAATCGAGCATCTGTGGGATGTGCTGAACAAACAAGTCCGATCCATGGAGGCCCCACCTCACAACTTACAGGACTTAAAGGATCTGCTGCTAACATCTTGGTGCCAGATACCACAGCACACCTTCAGGGGTCTAGCAGAGTCCATGCCTCGACGGGTCAGGGCTGAAAGCAAAAGGGGGACCAACACAATAAATGTCAATGTTATGCCTCACCGGTGTGTGTGTATATATATATATATATATATATATATATATATATATATATATATATATATATATATATACATACTCACCTAAAGGATTATTAGGAACACCATACTAATACTGTGTTTGACCCCCTTTCCCCTTCAGAACTGCCTTAATTCTACGTGGCATTGATTCAACAAGGTGCTGAAAGCATTCTTTAGAAATGTTGGCCCATATTGATAGGATAGCATCTTGCAGTTGATGGAGATTTGTGGGATGCACATCCAGGGCACGAAGCTCCCGTTCCACCACATCCCAAAGATGCTCTATTGGGTTGAGATCTGGTGACTGTGGGGGCCATTTTAGTACAGTGAACTCATTGTCATGTTCAAGAAACCAATTTGAAATGATTCGAGCTTTGTGACATGGTGCATTATCCTGCTGGAAGTAGCCATCAGAGGATGGGTACATGGTGGTCATGAAGGGATGGACATGGTCAGAAACAATGCTCAGGTAGGCCGTGGCATTTAAACGATGCCCAATTGGCACTAAGGGGCCTAAAGTGTGCCAAGAAAACATCCCCCACACCATTACACCACCACCACCAGCCTGCACAGTGGTAACAAGGCATGATGGATCCATGTTCTCATTCTGTTTACGCCAAATTCTGACTCTACCATCTGAATGTCTCAACAGAAATCGAGACTCATCAGACCAGGCAACATTTTTCCAGTCTTCAACTGTCCAATTTTGGTGAGCTCGTGCAAATTGTAGCCTCTTTTTCCTATTTGTAGTGGAGATGAGTGGTACCCGGTGGGGTCTTCTGCTGTTGTAGCCCATCCGCCTCAAGGTTGTGCGTGTTGTGGCTTCACAAATGCTTTGCTGCATACCTCGGTTGTAACGAGTGGTTATTTCAGTCAAAGTTGCTCTTCTATCAGCTTGAATCAGTCGGCCCATTCTCCTCTGACCTCTAGCATCAACAAGGCATTTTCGCCCACAGGACTGCCGCATACTGGATGTTTTTCCCTTTTCACACCATTCTTTGTAAACTCTAGAAATGGTTGTGCGTGAAAATCCCAGTAACTGAGCAGATTGTGAAATACTCAGACCGGCCCGTCTGGCACCAACAACCATGCCACGCTCAAAATTGCTTAAATCACCTTTCTTTCCCATTCTGACATTCAGTTTGGAGTTCAGGAGATTGTCTTGACCAGGACCACACCCCTAAATGCATTGAAGCAACTGCCATGTGATTGGTTGATTAGATAATTGCATTAATGAGAAATTGAACAGGTGTTCCTAATAATCCTTTAGGTGAGTGTATATATATATATATATATATATACACACACACACACACCAAATAATTTTAATTCATGCAATGAAAATCTTGCTCACAAATCATGATATGAAGTATTATGCCCTGCTGGAATTTATATACAAACTTTCCCCTGCATAATGTGTGTTTATCTTTTTACATTTACACTACTGTTCAAAATTTTGAAGTCAATAAGATTTTTTGTTTGTTTGTTTTTTGAAAATTGAAATTAATACATTTATTCAGCAAGGACAATCAAAATTGACAATGAAAACATTTATAATTTTACAAAAGATTTCTATTTCGAATAAATGCTGTTCTTTTGAACTTTCTATTCATCAAAAAATGTATATCACGGTTTCCTCAAAAATATTAAGCAGCACAACTATTTTTAACATTGATAATAAGAAGAAATGTTTCTTGAGCAGCAAATCATCATATTAGAATGATTTCTGAAGGATTATGTGACTGAAGACTGTAGTAATGATGCTGAAAATTCACAGGAATACAAATATTCAAATAGAAAAGTTAGTTTAAATTATTAAAATTGTGAAAAACTGTAATTTCACGGTATTACTGTTTTACTGTATTTTTGATCAAATAAATGAGCATGAAAATTATTTCAAAAACAACAACAACAACAACAACAACACCTTTCCGACCCCTAGCTTTTGAATGGTACTTATTTTTAATCCACACTCCGGAGCACCAGAGCAGCATCCACAAAATTGCCTTCCTGCTTGCCCGGCTCAGCTACATCACTCACAGAAAGGTAGATCACCTAGCAACCTAGTGTGCACTCACAGCCTGAGAGTGATGTTTATTCCTGACAACACACAGACAGACACAATAGAAGCTCTTGTGCTTGTCATTCATCATGTGCTGTATTCTGAACAGCAGAATGAGTGTGGGTGGGCTCAGGTCATTGTTATCATACAAAGTTGTGCGTCTTGCGTTGGGCTCTCACCTTATTCTCCATGTGTGTGCGTTTGTGTGGAGTGGAAGAGAGCATCGAGCGAGCCTTTGAGATGGAAATGTCTGCAGCTACAGCTGCTCAAACCAAAAGCAGCCATACGACCCGTTCCTTTGATCTGTTGATGGATGCAACAGTTAACCCAAGAAAAATTATCTGTGGAGAGACAATGTAAACAACTATACAATGTGACATTCAGTGTTTAAGACCACAAATAGAATTGATGCATTTGAAAAACTTTCAGACTAAAGTCAAAACCACAGTGTTTCCATCATACTAAAGGTTGACAATTAGCTCAACTACTAGTCGACACTGTATTTTTACCATTTAAAGAGAATTATATTCCTCTGATTCTGAATAGCCACTGTTGCTCAGTGTTTGAATTGAATCCTGCAACACATTTCAGTTGATTTGAATGGACAGCTTGGTCTGCGTTTGGGACCTGAGGGTCTCAGAGGATCTCCAGCTAAGAGAGAAAGAGTGTAAGAGTAAATGAATCAGAAATTCACTGCTGTTCAAAATTTAGGGTTAGTACGTTTTTTTTTAAAAGAAATGGAATGTTGTTGTTCAATGGTTTGTAATTGTGCTGTGGCATACCAGGCTCAAGTGGAAATTTAACTAAAACCATTCCTTGCCTTTCGGCTTTTGAGACATTTTTGAGATCTCTTTGGAGATTATTGGGGTCTTTTTCTCAGGAAAAAGAAATCAGCAAGAATCTTCAGCAAACAAGGGATAGTTCACCCCAAAAAATGAAAATTATCTCATTAATTACTTTCCCTCATGTTATTCCAAACCCATAAGACTTTCGTCCATCTTCGGACCACAAATGAAGATCTTTTTGATTAAATCTGAGAGATTTCTGTCCCTCCATTGACAGCTACGCAACTACCACTCTGACGCTTCAATAAGTTCATAAAGAGATCATAAAACTAATCCATATGAATCAAGCGATTTAGTCCAAAATTTTCTGAAGAGACACGATCACTTTATATGATGAACAGATTTATTCACATGTAAACATTCATCAACTCACACATCAGTTGTGGTAAACCAACAGAAGCTAAAGCATGTTCGCTTGACGTGCGAGAACCAATGAGGTTCATTCTTGTGTTACGCAGCACGTTTGAGCTTCCGGAAGAACCAATGAGGTTCATTCTTGTGTTACGCAGCACGTTTGAGCTTCCGGAAAAAAAACCAATGAGGTTCATTCTTGTGTTATGCAGCACGTTTGAGCTTCCAGAAGAACCAATGAGGTTCATTCTTCTGTTACGCAGCACGTTTGAGCTTCAGAGAGAACCAATGAGGTTCATTTTCGTGTTACGCAGCACGTTTGAGCTTCAGCAAGAACCAATGAGGTTCATTCTCGTGTTATGCAGCACGTTTGAGCTTCAGCAAGAACCAATGAGGTTCATTCTCGTGTTACACAGCACGTTTGAGCTTCAGCAAGAACCAATGAGGTTCATTCTCGTGTGTTACGCAGCACTGAGCTTCCTCAAAACCAATGAGGTTCATTCTGGTGTTGCAGCACGTTTGAGCTTCATCAAGAACCAATGAGGTTCATTCTCGTGTTACGCATTACGTTTGAGCTTCCAAGAACCAATGAGGTTCATTGTCGTTCATCAAGCAGGTTCGGTTGAGCTTCTGTTTATGTTCGCTGCTCAATGTTTAAATGTGAATAAAAGCCTAAATTAAATCTAATTAATGCATATAATGCGATTGTGTCTCTTCAGAAAATTTGGACTAAACCGGTCGATTCATAAGGATTAATTTTACGATCTCTTTATGCACTTTTTGAAGCGTCAAAGTGGTAGTTGGGTAGCTGTCAGTGGAAGGACAGAAATCTCTCAGATTTCATCAAAAAGATCTTCATTTGTGTTCCAAAGATGAACGAAAGTCTTACGACATAAGGGTGAGTAATTAATGACATAATTCTCATTTTTGGGTGAACTAACCCTTTAATCTTATTTTTGTATAGGAGAAACATTTTCTTTTGTGCTTTTTCCGTGTCAACAAAAAACGTCTGTAAAGAGTGATGTAAACATGGAGGAACAGCCTAGCCTAGTTTACAATCAGTAAATTAAGCGCTGGCTGCAAGACAAAAATAAAATTAATCAGCCAATGAGGAGGAAACGGCCGTTGTTTGTCGTGGATGATGCAATTAATGCTCATAATGAGCCGCGCATTAGCTTAAAGGACGACAAACATTGAGGCTGCCTTTTTAAATTAACCCTACTGACTCTCATACAGTATATGAATTATAAGAAAATCATTTGGTTATACAGCTTAAATCTGTTTCTTTGGGAAAAAAAATTAAGGAAAGCGTATAATACTAAGCAGCTGTTTCCCCGTCAGCGTTTTTCACAAAATTTCAATGGCCTGAACATGCATTTTATTCTAGCTTCATCCAGGTTTTTTTTTTTTATCAACACTTGAATGTGGGCAAGTTTCGTTAAAAAACAACATTTTAAACAAAAAAGCTGAGAAAATCGCATTTTTGTAGAAGAAAAAAAAAACAGATGGAGTAGATCACTTCCATCAACACCCTTAATGCACCTCTCCCTGGGTCGACAACTTGATTTGGTAACATTAAGCAGTTTTGATTTATATGCTGTTTAATGTTTGATGATCGCGTTATTTTACATGTGCGTAAGCAATAATTTTATAGGTTGCATCCAAAAACTTTAGGCAGCCGACTTGTTGCCTCGCTGCCTTATATACTTGGGCTTATAGGCAATGACTATTTGCACACTTGTTTGCACACGAAGGTAACTTACCTCACGAAACTGATTTCGGACAGACTTCTGACACAGCCCAAATGGTTTAACAAAGTCATTTCACTCGGTGGCCATCTTTGAAACGACTCTAGCAGTGCGCTACTGTTTTTTATTTTATGTTGCTAGGCACGTCTGGCGCTTTTCTGCTCAGAGTTGATTTTTTTTTTTTTTTTCAACTTCAGGCGCTTACGCCGGTTTCACACTGCACGCGCAAGCAGTGCGGTAGCAGCACAGAAGCTGTACATATGGAGAGCGGGAGCAACGCGCGCCCGTTGTGCTTTCACCCCTTATTTACACTGCACGCGTCTAGGCCGGTTTCACACTGCATGCGTTAGCAGAGCGTAAGCAGCGCGTATTTTTTTCGGAGCACCTGTTAACAGATTAGAGCATTCACACCGCACGCAGAGGCAGCGCGTCGCAGGAGCAGAGCAGAAGCGGCAGTGCTGCGATCGTTTCGGCGCCGAGTCTATTTTTGCCGCGCTGCTCACGCTGAATTAAAGCCACAGTGTATTGTTCTGATCAAAATTGACCTGATTAACATGAAAAATAACACATTTCACCATGAAATCATGTAGTGAAATGTTCCGTGTGTTTCACAATCACCACATGATATCCGGCGCTGTGAAAAAATAAATAAAATACACGAAAACACAACACTGCCAGATTACTTGAATGCTGTTTTAAGTATTTCAGTTTATTTCATTTGCATCTTTCTTTTATTATATTTGCCCAATTGTTTTTCCATGCTAATGTTATCATTGCCTTCTGCAATAAAAAAGTGGATGTGTGATATAGTCCAAGAATATGGATGTAGTAGTGCAACAAAGTTTATATTTTTGTGCAAAAGATAAAAAACTTAGTTAAAAGTTAAGCTCATTCAACAACATTTGTAGCAATATCGTTTTACAAAATTATAATAATAATAATAATCTTTACAAACAAATATCTCGGTTAGTGAGGCACATACAACGCAGGTGAATGGGATCAAATTTTGAAGGCTATAGGATGAGCCATCAAACACTGAACTGGACTAGATCCAAAAAGCAACAGTATGAACACAAAGAGGTCTGAGACCACATTCCTACTTAAGTGGACCAAAAAAGGATCTGAGTCCTCTTTCAGGGACAGGGACAGTGTGAACGTAAAAAGAATTGGGTCCTTTTTCTCTTGGTTCACCTCTTGGTCCACTTAAAAGAGTCTGACCCTTATTTTTAGTTGTTGTCATAAAATGACTGGTTTCTTGATATGTTGTAATTGTAAATTCTTGAAAAAGATTTAATTATTCATTATTATCATTGTGTAATGTAGAAGAATGCAAATCTGCAAGAAAGTTCTCTCCGGTTTTAACATTTCCATATACAGTGTATGCCTTTTATGCCATAAAACATGTTGAGAATGTTCATGTAAAGTATGTTGAAGATACTTAAATAAATATTTTCATAAATAGGCCTATTAATATACCTCTACACGTTTACCTTTCCCAGTACTTGTTGCAGTGTAGGAATATGGGTTAAGCAAAGGAAGTTTGTATAGTGCATTGTGTGGCACACTTCTAGCAGGCTTTCAAGAAAAAAAAAGTAATGGGGGGGCCTGTGCCCCAGTAGAGCTTTATGTCTAGCCGCTTCTGGGACGCTTCTGAAACGCGCCGCGCCGCGGCTGGTGTAAACACAAGCATTGACTAGAGTGGCCGCGATCAGCTCCGGTAGCCGCGTCGCAGCCGTGCGCAGTGTAAATAAGGGGTCACACTGCACGCGTTAGCAGAGCGTAATGTTAACAGATTAGAGCATTCACACCAGCGCGTCGCAGGAGCAGAGCAGAAGCGGCAGTGTTTTTGCCCAAACTTCAAAGGCCCGTTTAAATTATTAAAACTAGAGGCATATCTTAACTTTAAGGTTACTTTTATCATGTAAACTACCTATATACAGCATGTTATATGCATATGTGTTTGGGACAGAGGGGAACACGGTCGCATTTTCAGCAGATATATGCTGCCCATCATACATCAAAGCACGAGACAGACAGGGGTCGGAGGAGAACACCGGAAAAGGTGACAGAATGGACGATATTCGTCTGTATTTGCAATACACACGCCAAGGTTCAGCGGCGCGCGACAAACGCTGACAGTGTGAAAGCACAACGGGCGCGCGCTGCTCCCGCTCTCCATACGCACAGCTTCTGCGCTGCCACCGCACTGCTTTCGCGTGCAGTGTGAAACCGGCGTAAAACGTGAGCGCGCATAACGCTCACTGCCAATAGAAAACAATTTTAAAAAGCCGCCTCTCACTGCAAAAACGCGTTCTGTCTGAACGGGACCTAATTTAGAAAAGAGCAGTGTGCTGTGGGGTTTTTTTTTTTATGTTGATAGGCAACCCCAGAATCAGCTGTGCTGTCAGTCTAATCCGTCTAATCAAGGTAACCGCCACCACAACGAAAGGCCCGCCTCTCCATTCATTCGATTGGACAATGGAAAAAAAACGCGATACGCGATAACGTCGGGCGCTTTTCTGCTCAGAGTTGATTTTTTTTTCAACTTCAGGCTTGAGCGCTCCTACAAAAACGCGAGGCACAGCAGGCGGCTTTTTTCAGCCTGACAAAGCTAACGCGCATGCGCAGTCCTAAACGCGCTTCAGAACACTGCCTGTTTGTACAGCAACCAGAGCTTTTAACTGCAGCTGCAGTGACAATGACTTTACTAATCAACGATTGGCTCTTTCATTTAGAAGGCGGGGCTTATTCGCCATATTGGGCGTTACACTTTGCAATTTCTCCCATTCATAAGTAATCGTGTACCGTCTTATCTACAGCAAAATAGAGCGAGCGTTGGTGAAACCTAAACAAATATTTAATTACTAGTGTTATTTTCTCAAAAGAAATGGCATCAGAAGTGGAAACTGTTGGTCAAAACGTACGTTTACACAAACTGACCAGCAACCTCAACTTTCAGACGCCATCTTTCTTTTTCTAGGTCAACCGTCACCGAATGGAACGCATAGGATTGTGGGATATCAAAGTCAGCAAAGGGTGCATCTATGCTGCCTTCAAAAATGTATCAGATGAAGGTATCTCAGGAGACAGGATGTGAAGCTAACACTGGATTCGGACGTGTCTTGATGCCTTCCTACCTTGAAATGCGTCCTCCGAAGGCATCATTTTTTAGTTTTCGGATGCAGCTCTTCGCTGTGTCCGAAATCGCCCCCTATACCCTTAAATAGGGCACTATTTGAAGGGACAGCCATTTGTAGTGGTGTCCGAAACCATAGTGGACATTATTGAGTGCACTCATTCAATCCCACAATGCAACGCAATAACAAGTGTTTCTGCTTCTTCTTCGCCTGTGTTTTGATCCAGAGATTTTGTACTATTTCAGGAGATGCGCAATAACGCCCCCTACCGTATAACAGTGAAAACATGGATTGCCGGAAAATTCCAATATTATCTGCCTGCAATACCGGAGGCTGCACTTTTAGGACCGCCGCAGTTTCAGAACTGCATTTCTAGGACCCTATTTTTTTTTTTTTTTGTGACAGCGCCATCTAGCCAACTGTACTCCAACAGAGGAGACCTGATTCAAACTTTTTCCACCTTATTTTTAACAAAACAGCAGGCACAGCCATTTTAAACTTAATTACTTAAATTAGTTTAAATATTTCAACAGGGTTACCAATGGGTAGCTTTAGGGCTAGGGGTTGGTTAGGACAATATATCAATTAAACTTAATCAATTAAACAACTAAATCATTGCTAGGGTCCTAGAATTGTGGTCCTAGAAATGCAGTCCTGAAAATGCAGCCTCTGGGGAAAGATTAAAATGACAAACGTTTGAATGGTAGTGTATGTGTAAAACAGTAGGCAGATAGTGATGTGGTTACTTTCTGTACAGGCTACGTCTCACATTACACTGAAAAAATCTCTAATGTTGTAATAGGATAGGAACCACCTCTGATTTGATCAACACCAGCTGGGACTTATAATTTCAGCCAGACTTGTTGCACCAACCACTGTATCACAACATATTATGCACATAGTGACGTGACATGACCACATACTGTAGATGACAGATGCAAAAGAACCAGAGTTATGTGTCCTGTTCCATCCTACAGGACAAAGTTCTACCTCACTAAAAATAAAAGACAATTATACAGTGATAATGGCTTTGGTTTTCTCAGAGGAAATGGTCTTATTAAACGAGCTACAGTATTACTCTAACTGGGTCTTGTGGTTTAGCCTAAATTGCCATTGATAAGCCACATTATTTTGTGTGGCTCTCTGTTTAGAATAATACAAATTACTGTATACATGCATATTCACTTGCAACCAATAATATATACCACAATTTATCAGTTCACATGCTACAAAATGAATAAACATATGATATGCTTGACAAACAATATGATCCTAGAGATGGACACTGCCTTGCCATAATCTAATTTCAGCACACTCTAGTATGTGGTAACTATGGAAATGAATCATTTGTACTCTTCTGAGATATGATATCTGAGGATGCTGAGCAAACAGACTCTTCAGAGAGAGAGAGATCCAATGGAAACCTTTTGAAATAAATAATTCTCATCACCATCATATTTGCTCGATTTCCCCTCATCGAAACAGGCCTGTGATCTTGTGCTGAGCTCTTACACATGATAACCAGCTGAGTTTAACGTCACTTTCTTTCTCCATTCCGGATGACAGGACCTCCGACGGTCTCTGAGTAATAAGGGCCGATTAGCAGGTTTGAGCAGCTTCATTAAGTCACTATTAAGCACTATGCAATTTGACTGTCACTAATGGCAGCGTGGAGGACAGGCGTGACTGATGAGAGGAAACTAGGCTCAGTGTGCTTCTGCAAATGAAGAATTAGAGAATGTTAAACAGTGGAGGAACAGCAAAAAAGCACGGATTGGTTTTCTTTTAACACACAAAAAAATGGTTACTTTAGAAGCTTATGAAGTTTCATTCAGACTGTATTGCATGATCTTGCCTCACTCTGCAAGCACAAAAAGCAATTTTAGATGGGAATAAACTTGATAATAATGAAGAGATGACTTTCGATAAAACTATAAGGAGCTTGTATCATGTGGAGAATGCACAATTTTGCCAATTTCAAAAAATATGAGTCTTATACATAAGTTTATGTTATGGTAAGTTGCCTAAATATATTTTTTGTGCCAATTTATATGAAAATATGAGTCATATTCTACATTTATTTTCCCAAAGATTTTTCACCAGGATGCCTCAGTGTTGTCCATGTTATGCACATGTATACTCATAAATCACAGCAGTGGATATTACTGTAACACTCTAAAAGTCACATCCTTATCTGGGCCACTGGAATATTTCGCTTTTTCTCTCATGTTGCAGTGAAACTCTCCTGATAATGTTCTATATAAAAATATATGGCAACACGGATTTAAACTTGGCTGCACTGAACACCAGCAGCGTGGACATTAACCGAGTCTTGAGACAACACTTGTTTAATAAAACACTGCCCTAGTTTCTCCAGAGGATCTCAAGCCAAAGAAAAAAAATGCCAGACAATAAATAGAAATGCATCTTTTTGAATCACAAGTTCACTAATATCCAGACTAGGTAAAGTGAGTTTTTAGTTACCTATACCACAGTATATTACATTTTTAAACTCGCTATCAAAACTTTAAATATTAATTCACTTTGTTATTCAATCAATGAATAATTATTGAATATATATATATATATATATATATATATATATATATATATATATATATATATATATATATATATATATATTTATATATATATTGAGCACTGTCAAATCGTTTAATCGCAATTAATCCCATCTAACATAAAAGTTTGTGTGTGTGTATATATATATATATATACACACACACACACACACACATATACAATTATAATCATAATTTGTATTTATATATAATTATATAACTTCATAAAATATACAGTATATATAATAAATATATAATATATTTAAAGAAATATTTTTTTCATCAAACTTATAATTATATTTTAACCATTATGAGTATTGCTAATGTTAATTGATTAAATATGAATCAAATGAAAAAATAATTAATTTTATTAAATTAAATATTTAATTCTAAATTACAAATATGAATACATATTAAAATATGTTCTGAAATATTAATACAAAATAATAAACAACAAACAATAATAATATAATACAAAACTAATTCTAATCCATTTGATTTGTTTTGTTTTTTCTCTCTATTTTTTTCCAGCTGTTCTTTTATCTGACAAACAGAAAAGACAAGCACAGAGGTCAGAGGTTGAATGAAGTGCCCTTTCAGTGGTGCAGAGGTCTCTCTCTCTCTCTCTCTCTCTCTCTCTCTCTCTCTCTCTCTCTCTCTCTCTCTCCCTCTCTCTCTCTCTCTCTCTCTCTCTCTCTCTCTCTCTGAGGTGAAATTGTGAAAATGTGACCTTACCATAAAAACACTAATGAGGCCTTGACATGCCCTCCCTCAAGTGGCACAGTTGACACTTGCTAACAGAGAATTACGTATTTTACTCTTCAACAATCGCTGCTAAATACTACAGCCTACACGCACCGTCCAGTCGATATCACACATCCCGTTGCCATAGAGACCCAGGAATGTCGGCTCACTCACCAAACCTAATGACTCATGAGACAAAAACAGGATTCGGAGAGTTTGCCACAATCCTCACATTATCATTGGATCGAAGTGCAACACAAAATCACTACACAACGACTACTAATAAATACAGGGATATAACCACTAGACACGGTGTGTCCCCCTCAGTAATCAGAAAAGTAGTCCATCAATATGGGTTTAATATTTGATCCCCACAATCACAAACATTGGCTAAAATCCTTGAGAAAATGTTTTGCATCACACGCTGAGAAAGGGACTTAAATGCTAACAATGAAAAATAATAATAATAATTTGCACAAAAAAAAAATATTTTTTTTAAATTTAAAAATAGAATTTATATTATTTTTGATTTTTTTTAATACGTTTTTATTTTTATTAATATTAATATTTAAGTCTCTTTCTCAGTGTATGACATCCTAAACATGTTAAATAAATTATAATAATTTTTTTTATAAAAAATAAATAAATAAAACAGCACTTGCTTGTTTTCAGAAACATCTATTGACTGAGATTTCTATAAGAAACATGAAGTTTCAATCCTGAAAACCCAATGAATCTATCTGCTTCAACCCAGAATGCCTTGCGCTTTGCTCTGGTTTTTGGTCTCTGTGCTAATTAACCCAGATGTGGATATTAATATTGCGGTGGTGATGGAGGTGGGGCTGGAGTGGAAATGGGGCATATGGAGAGGAGAGGGGGCAGATTTAAGGGTGGCGTCAGAGTGAAGTGGGTCACTCCCACCCGTGTGTGACAGGAGACTAACAGCCGTTACTATATTAAAACACCCATGGGTCCCTTTTAATTGCTCATTACCCAATAGGATACAATGAGAAACCCAGACTGCTCTTAAAGGAGACAACACACAAGAGGCTGCTGCTGTACATTTTGGAAGAAGTGATAAAGTTTGGGGTAATAACACCTTAAGACATTTAATTTGTTAACATTTGTCAAAGCATTAGATATCATGAACAGTGTTATTTTAGTATTATTTATATACTAATATAGTATTTATTAATATTTTGAATTAGCTTTTATTTTTACATTTTCAGTTTTAATTTTAGTGATTTGTGCTTTTTCATTGTTATTAGTTTGTTTTTAAATATTTCTATTTAGCTTTAAATTATTTATTTCCATTTTAGTAATTTTAGAATTTAAATTCACTTATTTATTATTTAAAGGTGCAGTGTGTAATATTTATGATCTATTGACAGAAATGCAATATAATATACATAACTATGTTTTCAGTGGTGTATAAAGACCTTACATAATGAACCGTTATGTTTTTATTACCTTAGAATGAGCCATTTCAATCTTCATACACCGCGGGTCCCCTTACAGTGAAGTCACCATTTTGTGGGGCCATGATTCTACAGTAGCCCTAAACAGACAAACTGCTCTACAGAGCGCTAGCTACTCTCTGCTGTCTCAGACGACGACATCTTTGTCCTGTGTCGGCCACCGTAGCTTCTCTATGTGCTTCGAAAGGGAGGGGTGAGCGGTGGGCGGTTGCAATTCGCAACCTCACCACTAGATGCCGCTAAAATTTACACAGTGCACCTTTAATTTCATTTAAAGCTGCAGTCTGTAAGTTTTGCCTCTGTGTCGCCATCTCTGTTTGAAACCTGCAATTGCAGTTATTTGCGGAGTTATTGTGCATCAGCACGGCTCCTCAGCGCGGATGAATCTAATGTTTTGAGGAGTATGTGCAGCTTGCTGTCAGTCACCACACTGGTGTGGATACTGTACTTCAAAATCACAGATTCTACATCTTGGAGTATAACCTAAATAAGAATTTTCACCGGAAAATGTCAACTGAACAAGTAACATATCTGCCACTTTTGGGAACAAAACATTACAATAAATCGCGCTACCAACGGTGATTAAATCTAACGATCGCTCGTATAACATCAAACATCAAAATGATAAGTTTAATTATTCCAGCTGCTGTGAGAAAAGGCTATAAATGATCCACTGAAGAACATGCTCCTCACGTGTGTTACTACTACTAGCCGGACTCTTTCTTTATGTATACAGACATGACGTAATGACGCAAAGACATGCTTGAATTTCCCGCGGAAATCCACCATACCACTCTAATTATAACACATTATTACAAGCTTACCGTTGTGAATGGGGCTAAGGTAAGGAGATAGTTTTGAATACTGGCTTGTTGTGTACTTGCTCAAAAACTGATTTTGGATCATTTTTAACCAAAAAAGCTTTGTTTTTTTAATTTATTTTCTTAATTATCAGTTTTAGCTTTAATTAACAATACTGACAATGATCATGAACTAATAATGAACACACTATTTACAGCATTTATTAATCTAGTTTAAATGTACATATTTATGTTTGTTAAAAATACATTAACTTAAATAAATGTAATAATTTTGTAAATAAATGATTTCTCCAACTTGAAATCTTAAAATAAATAAGTAAATTAACATGAACCTAGATTAAGTGTCACATAATTCTATAATTTCTGCTAAATGTACACCCAAAAAGGTCTTTTTAACAATAAAGTACAGATCAATCTTTTTTTTCACGCATGTTAATCAGCATAGAAAATATTTTCCCTGCAAATTCAAAAGACACTTTAACAAAATAAAAAAATATGGTAACACTTTATTTTACAGTGTCCTTGTTACATATGTTACATGTACTTACCATAGTAATAACAGTAAATAGACATAATTACATGCAACTAACCCTCAACCAAACCCTAACTCTATAGTAATTACATGTAGTTAAAAATATTTGAATATAACCAAGTTTTAAACTGGCCCTCGAGATCCACTTTCTTGCAGAGTTGAGCTCCAATCATATAGTTTAACTAAACTCTGCAGGAAAGTGGACCTTGAGAACCCCTGCTTTAAACCATACATTTCTAAACCCAAGTCATTAGTACACATTCTTAGTTTAGTTTAAACACTGTTTTTAATGGAGAACTGACAAATCTAATGGTAAAAATCCTGAGCAGTTTGAAGCCCCACAACGACATACTTTTTTCTGTGGTATATTGTCACCATCAGGTCCTGTGTGAGTCCCGCTTGGCAGGTTAGTCCACGTCAGTGTGTCTGTGCTGCTGTTCTGTCCACCTGCATAGTCAAACGTCAGCTCTTCATATCTTTCTATATCTCGATTCGCAAACAGAGCGAGTCTGGGCAGCAGTGAGTGCACTCGAATGGGCACCATGAGCAGGTTGGGCTGGCAGGAGTGGTTGATGAACCTCCCCACATTCCCTACAGCGACGGGGTCCACGAACGTCTGGGTGACCCTGTCCTCTCCGCTGTGCTCTTGAACAGCGATGATGTAGTTCATATCTAGGGGAGTCTGGGAGAGCTGGCGGCGATGGGCCTCATGAGGCCCGATTATTTCCCCGGCGTACTCGCATACGAATCGGCCACAAGGGAGGCGCTCAAGATTCTCCACCCCCCAACCCCTGTCCTTGGTGCTGAAAACACCCAGGCGAACTTCAACGCCATTTTGAACGACGCGGTTCTGGCAGGAGTCACTGCAGGCACATAAGGCGTTGCATTCGAAAACAGGCCTGCTGTAGCCAACATCCTCTTGCTGTTGGTTCAGACGTCCCTCGCTGTCATACGTCTGGCCGAACCTCAAGCAGGGACAGCTGTCGGGCAGGCAGGACCGGGCTCGACATGAGCATCCAGGGAGGGTCACCGCACTAGGGTCAAGGTCACAGCCTGGTCCTTGTACATTCTCTGGCACATACTAAAGGATTGACTCAGATTAAGTTTTACTGTGAGCTGGAAATCAGTGTGAAAGTATAGGAAAGTGCTGGCATCTAGTGGCGGTGTGACAGAATTATTCATGCCGTGTAAATCTCGCATGTCGTCATTAAAATCAACTTAAGTGCTGTTTGAAGCCACTATTAGACTGCAAAATGATGAAAATGCCAATATATCTATAAAGACTACACTGTAAGGCGAGTAAAATCATGAATTACCTGAAAGTTGGAAAAAGCCTCTTTGGGGATGCTGTTCTCAATCAAAACAGGAACATTCTCGACTCCGCCACTCAGATCCCGGCTGTATGATCGCATTGTGTCTTTTTTGAACATTTAGGCCTATGTCTGATTCTGATGTGAAAGAGAACATTATCAACTTGGGGCTTGATTATTGATATACGGCCATATGAGAACCGGAACCGGAAATGCTACTAGACACGCATAAAAGCCCGGGGTTGATACAATATAAAAGTCCAATCGTGAAAATGTACAGTCACAAACAGAAATGGACAAATAATAAACCTAACATTATATTATTTAAAATTGAACTTAAGCAGTATATTGAAGCCCTAAAAAATGCAAGAAATAAAAAAGCGAAACGAATGTATAGAATTTTTGAATCCTTTTCTTTTTGGATTTTTTTTGTAAGTTTTCCCCTGTATAGTTTTTTTTTTTTTTTTTTTATTCTTTCTGTTGTTTCCTTTGATGCTATTATGAATGTAATAGATAATTGAATACACTGTGATCCTCTGTATGTGTATGTTGTATGTTGTTTTTGTTCTTGTTATGCAATAAAAAAATAAAAGTCCAATCGTAAAAAAAAAAAAAAAAATTAAATTAAATAAATAATTAAATAAATAATTAAATTAAAATAACAAAAAAATAATAATAATAATAAAATAAAATAATAGTCCAATCGTGTGTTCTTTTCACCCTGTAGTGTAGAGGCGGAAGAATTTATATTATTCTCATTGATGGAGTTTTTAGGATTTTATTGGTTAGGCCTATATAAATTATGATGTTCATGCCTATGTTACTTTGAGGTGAATTTATGAAAAATTGTGGGGGTTTTAAGGCAGCAAATTTTATATACAATCAGAAACGCAAGCCGGAGGCTGAATAAGAGAGATATAGACAGATAGAATAATGTTATGTTATGCATTTCAGAGAGTGAGATGCTACTGAATGCAGTTGTAACCCATATTTTAAAAAACGTATTCACTTATTCTAATGTCGCAATTGCTAATTGTGATATTAAATCAGTTGTGTGTGTGTTGTTAATTGTCAATTTTCATTTTTGTTAGAATATTTATAGCAATGGCAATAGACACATTATACCATTTAATGACTAATGTTTCACACACACACACATATGTTAATCTTTAATATGTAACTTTTAATTTTGTTCGAATATTGATATCAATGTCACTAATTATTTAAAAAAAAAACACAAGCATGTCCATTTAACTGTTTTTTTTATTTAATGTTTAACCACAAAAACACTGAGACATAAAATTGTGTAACTGGAGAGAAGCACTAAACACTTTAAAACAGTCTGATTGGCACGTTAGTGCTTTCCATCCACTTCCACACCTAAATGGCATTTCTCATGATGTTTGTTGCATGATAAATGTACAGCAGGCAGCAATGTATTTTAAACACATACTTTTGTAATTTAACAAGAACAGAATAGACTCTGGTAAAAAACAGAAGGGTAAATTTAAAAAAAAAAAACAAAGTTACCAATAAAAATAAAAAAAACAAGGCATAATGTCTGTTTATCCATGGTGATTTCAATCTATATTTGCATGACCGTTAATATATTTTGCGTGGCGTGTCAAAGACAGTTCAACAGTTGTTTAATAGCTGGTCAGAACCAAACGACATACAACAATGGGCTGTTTGCATGAACAAGCACCACAGAGACAGTAACAGGTTGCCTGACAGATCAAAAAAATGGAGGACCAGATACAGTATAACCTCAGCATGAAATGAGGAAGAACAAATATCTGTTTATAGCGTAGACATCATCACAATGGTCCCATACTGAAATTAACTGATCTACAACAGCCAACTAATAGAAATTTAGTTTGAATAATTAAAGTAAATTATAAAGACAGGAGGTGAGTGTTCGTAGCCATCATCTTGTCCTCGGCGGCGACCGGGACGATGTCTAAGTCAAGGTTTCCCCTTTTGTGACCTTAAGAGACGAAATGGAAAACAAATCAGGGGTTTAATTCAAAGGATTTAAAACAAGAGGGTCCTGCAAACTCTTGTTTTTGACTTTCTAAAATCATAAAAACATACTCTGGCTTCAATGTACTCAATCCTCCTCTCCAAAGCAGTAAGCTTCTCATTCAAAGTGGCTAAACGGGACCTGCAGGACATATCTGAAGAGAAAAAAAAAGATATTTCAGTATTGGGAAACATGAGAATATGACAAAAGTTTTCAATTATTATTGTTAATATAAATTACAAAATAGTATAATATATATTCTGTATAATAACATAAATCAGAATAGATTTATAATATAAATAACGTGTTTGTTAAATTAGTGATTCATTTAATTGAACTGTACTGGCACTGAAACTGGGGATGGTTATCAAAACAAACCAATGTCTCTGCATTAGCTAATCGCGTCTGGCCCTTTTACCATAAAATATAAAGACTTTAAATGTGTATATAGCCATTGCAAGATGTATATTTCTCTATATCAGTAAGCTAAATCATCATTTAAACACAATATTTAATATAAAAGTACAAATTTGCAACATGGACGACAAGACCAGCATCAGACCAACACAACGCCCTACATGTTATCCTGGTCATTACACTATTTGTATTTCTAATAAGCCCCGTCTTCAAATTACACACTCATTTATTATGATATCATTTGTCCCTAAACGACATTACACACAAAACAACTGAATTAACCCACATATTTTCTACACCTAAAGCAGTCGAATGACCCACTGCTCTCGATTAGCATGCTAGCGCGAAGAAATGGCGTAATAAATTAAGCAAAATTAAACGACACGCCTCAGCTTCTCCATCTTACCGAAGGAATTGAGGAAATCGGCTATTTTCTTAATGCTGCTGGTGATCACTTCGATATATTCACGGTTCGCCCAGTCTTGGTGAATTTCCCTTTGCACTGGATCCTCCTGTCCGGCCATCGTAAGCTAGTTAGCGTTAGCCGCCAAGTATGTATCGCTCTCTGTCTGTGTGAGAGGAAGGAGCAGCGCCCCCTGATGGACAAACGGCGAATCACAGTTCATTCTGGACATCACGGGGTAAAGAATGTTGAGGTAATATGAAATCAAACACAAACATGCGATTTGTTGAACTTGAATTTTGTTATTATATAACAATTTCTTTAATAAAATACAAAAGAAGAAGTAAATAAGCGAGTAAATACATTACAGACATTGAATATTAAAGTAAATAAATTAAATAGGCCTATTAGAAGATAATATATAGATATATTAACTAATAAAGTAGATATTTAATATAATATATAAGCCTATACGAACCTATATCAGAGATAGATGGCAAAATAAATAGACTGCACGTATAGTAAATGCACAAATAGGCATAGAAAATGTTATTTTCTGGCTTGACTAAAATCTCTTGAACTTTGTATTAAACTAAACTAAACTATTAAACTTTGTATTAGTATTATTGCGTGATATTCGTAACACTTTAGAATTCATCCAGCGCTTGCGAACGGAATAAACGGAAAATAAACGGAATAAAAAAAATAAAAAAACACAAACAGAAAAATAATAACATTCTGATGCACGTTATTAACAGACATCCAAGTCCTCGGGCGCTTCAATATTCAGTATTCATCACGAATCAGCCTTCAGCCCACTAAACAACAAAGTCTATCTGGACAAAAATGTTCTATTCAGAGCAGGTTAATCTCTATTGGAATCACCAATATAATTATGTATTATTTATATTAACATTTTCGACCGATGTTCAGTGTCCGACCGTATACTGATGTGTATTTGTATTTTTATTAGGCTACCAGGCAGTAATATAGTTATTATTATCTTCATAGTCTTTGAATTGGCCAATGCTATCATAATAGCCTACCATATATTTGGACACGTAGCTTAACATTATTAATATGCCACTGTTTAAGTTTTTTATCAAAGTGTTTTGGTCCTTTGACCTGTATTGTGCAGATCTACACTAATAAGCACCACTTGCCAATATAGTAGTTTTCAATGTGCATTTCTGTGAGCTGTATGTTTTTATTGTGTAACATATTGTTCTTAATTGATTTAAATCAACAGAGACATGTCAACCAAGTTAAGAAAATGTAGACGAGGCCTTGCGGCAGCTTTGGATCAGGCAGCAGAAGAGGTTCCCTGCGGCTCATCATCGTCTCCAGACAGTGTCTCTTCTCATCATAACTACAGCCTGGTTAGAATATCACACAATGACACATATGTATTTGACCATTGGACAGAGAGGCCAGACTACATGTGTTTTAGGTGTGTATACTGATAAATGTGCTGCAGTTGCCCTGATTATCATGTCTGCCACTAATAATTAGGCCGTTTTCTATAAATAGGAAGGAAGACTTTTTATGCTGCACACAGTTTGCAAAGATGCAAGATCTACATGGACTCCTCGGTCAGTGATTTCACCAAGGGTCGTTTTTATCATCATCAAAATCATGTCAGGTGTGACAGTCATGCCAGCTCTTCTCAATAATTCCCTCCTCTATTTTCAGACATACAGATCTTGGAGGATCTTGTGGCAAAGCTGGAGTTTGAAAATGAGCTGAACCGCATCTGCAGTAGATCCTTGCAGACTAAAAACCCAGAATCCTCCTCTTTAAACCAAGGAGAAAATGCTAATAGTGATATGGAAGAGGGAAGTACAGACCACAGTAATGGGGAATATTCCCTCTTGCTGGACACGATTCTTGAGATTGAGCGGGACAGTGACTTCACTGCTGACTGTGATGTCAGTTCTTTGGAGCTGGACTTACAGTTATCACCATAGTTTGATGCCCTCAAGCATTTAATATGTTATACTATTTATTATTTATTTGTTATTAATATGTTATATTATTTTTGTTTAGAATGGTATAAATATTACTATTGATCTATAATTTTATTTGTATTTTACTTTTATTAAATAAAATACTCATGGGTCATTAGCAGTAAAAATATTATTTTTGTTCAGAATGGTAGAAATATTACTATTAATCTATAGTTTTCATTTTTATTTTATTATAATACATATACATTTATAATACTAAATAAAATACTCATTAGCAGTAAAAAGTGTTCAGAAGGGTAGAAATATTATTATTGATCTAGTTATATTTTATTAAATAAAATAGTCGGGTCATTAGCAGTAAAAATATTACTTTTGTTCAGAATGGTAGAAATATTACTATAAATCTATAGTTTTATTTATTTTTTTGTTATAATATCTATATACTTATAATAGTAAATAAAATACTCATGGTCATTGGCAGCAAACATATTATTTTTGTTTAAAATTGGTAGAAATATTACTATTGATCTCTAGTTTTATTTTTATTAAATAAAATACTCATGGGTCATTAGCAGTAAAAATATTACTTTTGTTCAGAATGGTAGAAATATTACTATTAATATATACAGTTTTCATTTTTTTTGTTATAATACCTATATACTTATAAAAGTAAATAAAATACTCATGGTCATTGGCGATAAAAAATATTATTTCTGTTTAAAATGGTTACTATTATCTATACAGTTTTTATTTTTATTTTATTTTTTGTTATAATATCTACATACAACACTAAATAAAACGCTTGTGTGTCGTGGGCATTAGCAGTAAAAATATTTTTGTTTAGAATAGTAGAAAAATTATTAATCTAGTGTTAATTTTTATTAGATAAAATACTCATGGGTCATTAGCAGAAAAATATTCTTTTTGTTTATTATGGTAGAAATATTTCTATTGATTTTCATTTTTAATTATAATATCTATGTACTTTTTTTGCTGCAGATTTTGCCTATAATCTGTTATCTAAACAATGCCTTTGTTTAATATTTGCCTATTATCTAAACAATGAAAATACTGTATAATTCTGATTAGGTGAAAGTCTAGATTCCACATAAGCATGACATGACAATACTTCAGTGTTTATGCTTGGTCATGCTGACACTGTGCAATCTAAACAGGATTCAGATTTCTGCTGATCATTAAAACCAATATTATTTAGTTAGAGAATAATTAATTGGGCATTATAACATAGTACTGAACTTTTTAAAAAGGCACAGAGGGGGAATATTATCTTAGGCGTGACTTGAAATGAAAGACAAATGTGGAAGTGAAAATGTAAGGTTGAGGTTTGTCTTATGAACTGCTTCTGTTTTTTTTCAGTGTTTTGATGTGAAATAAGGAACAATACGATTTTTTGAAATGTTTATTTTCAGTTAAAAGTTGAAAGATAAAACCTGAGCTGTGCAGTTCATGGATAAAATACAACTATTATAATAAACAATTACAGTTACATCAGAAACTTCCCTCAGAAAGGTTTAGGAAGCATCTTCATTAAGTAAACAGTCTAAAAAACAGTCACACTTTAATCATGTCTGCACAGTCGGCCTATATCAAACAACAATCTTATTTTAGAAGCAATGGCTTCATGTGATATGCAATGGACGGTTTATCTTGCGTGGCCAGGTTTACTTCGCCCTCTTGAGAAGCTCTTTGATATCCGCTTCAATGTCGCTGGTGAGGAACCTTCTGCTGTACCGCTTGAACGGTTCCCCGTCCGGGCCGATGAGGAACTTCTCAAAGTTCCAGGAGATGTCATTCCTGCTCACGGGACTCCAGATGATGCATTTGGGATCACCCATCAGGGACACAGCGTCGTCACTGGGCTGAGGCAGCTTCTCCTTCAGGAACACAAACAGAGGGTGGGCGTTTTCACCATTCACGTCCAGCTTCTCCAAAAGCTGAAATTTGGGCTCGAAGCCATTTCCCGGACGGACGTACTTCAGAGACCGCAGGATTTCATCATTCTTGCAGTTCTCCTATTAATTAAAATTTCACAATATGTTATGCAATAAAGCAGATAACAGCATATGAGCATGAAATCAGTTAACAATGCAGGTTGTCCATTGTCATTGCTATCAAAATGAACAAAGCTTTGCTGATAGACTTGGTCGGCGTCGTGTCATAGCTGGGGGCGTGGCGTTAAGGTGGAGTCGGCGTGGGGGAAAACAGTCCATTCCCCCACACTGGAAATGCAAGGCCTTAACCCAGTATAGCCTATGCAGAACCACTTCTGCCGCTTGACAAAGCAAGACATATAGAAACACTGAGCCGTATTGGGTCGGATTGTCCGTACAGTACCTGTGACTGAAAAAACGACCCAACGGAATAGCCAGAGGTGTCATTTTCTCAACAAAATGCATGCTTCTCCCCCAAATATCACACGACATGCCTACTTCATTAATCACCCAGTTTTTCGATGAAGACGTTTATTCAGTGTTCCTGAATTTAATGGATTTAATGTATGTATTACATACATTTAACGTTTTAAAATGATCATAAAACTGTGTTGGCGTTTGTTCATGTATTTGTTTGGGCTAGAATAGAAACATGAAATGCGCCAAGTCCACGGGCGTTGGAAGTATGAGGGTGGGACAAGACCCACCCACTTTTTTAAGACCAATAATATTGGACCCACTCACTTTTACCGTTTCTAATTCAGTGGATGTCTGTTTACATACCCCTAACCGATAAACACTTTATTATTAAACACATGTTAGATGCTTTATTTCCACTTTTCGAATATTTTCTTCATTTTTATTGAAAATAAATGCCTTTCCGATCTGATATGTTTTGACAAAAGGGAGTAGAGCGAGCTCGGCAAAAGGCGGATTCAAACCTCTGATCGATTTGCGTCAAAACTTTCCACCATGTGCCTTACCCCTACACTACTACCACCTTGAATAATTTGGTGTCTTCCGTATTTTTCTCTGTCACAACCAGGCGTGTAGTGAACAAGGTCAGCTATTCGCACTTAATGTAAATGGCATCTACTCCTATAAAATTTTTTGGACCCACCCACATTTTTTTTGCTTCTGACGCCCATGGCCAAGTCTAATGTCAAACGTTAATTCACCGCAGTTTACCGTTTAACAAGCATTTGTCAAAAGCCTAAAATCCAGTTATTGATGAGCTGTTTGGCATCACTGACACGGGTTTAGATAAAGTTTAGAAATCCGTCAGTTTTCTGTTGTCTTGCATGGATGTAGCTTTATGTGTTTATTTATTAGTTTTTCTTGTTAGTATAGCCATGCACAAATTAGTTCAGCATTTACATTTTACAAAGCAAATTTGGAGTTGACATGTCAGTGTCACAATACTATTCTCAAATTACTGACAAATACTTTTGCTTTTTTATAGCAACCGTCTTCGTCGAGGGACTTGGTGATAGGCTTTTATGTCGTGTAATATTTGGGGGAGCATCATGCATTTTGACGAGAAAATGTCATTCAAGTGTCGTACATGTAATGTGACTATATCAGCTTGTATTGAAGCACAAACATGAGCCAAGCCCTTCCCATACTGAAACAAAGAATACTTTTGAATGTTTTGTACATTAATAACCTCACACACTATGTGATAGCTTGCATGAAAACTGCTTTTTGATACAGTTCGAATCCCGTGACAAATATATCGTTTTTGTTAAATAAACTTTTGCCATTGCAGTAATGAAATCTATTATTTTTTTATCATTACAATAATACCAGCATCATGTAGTACATGTTTAATTGTAATGGACGTATTGCACAGGCTTTCGGAATTCAAGAACGGCTCCGTCTTTTTATTCGGCAGTTTGTTTGTTTTTTTGCTTATTAGAGGTGCAGAACACTACACAGCAACTTTTCGGCTTTGTACCAGGCAAAAATCAATCGTAATCATTACAAAAAGTAAAGATAAAGCGTCGAACAAGGTCAACGCACGTTCATTCGAATGGCTTTTGTTTTCCCCCACTGCATTTTGTGGGTGTTCCCAGTAATGCCGACCAAGTCATACAGAGGTCAGCACGCCAGACTGTGAAATATTTATCAAAGTATTATCAAAGCAAACCGCTGAAAGCTTTACACATGTACAGAAATGAACAAAATAATATACAGTACCGGTCAAAATTTTGGAAACACTACTATTTTTAACGTTTTTGAAAGAAGTTTCTTATACTCATCAAGTCAGCATTTATTTGATCAAAAATACAGGAAAAAAACAGTAGGCTAATTTTGTGATATTATTACAATTTAAAATAATGGTTTTCTATTTTAATATACTTGAGTATTTTATTTAGTATAATAAGAATATATATATATATATATATATATATATATATATATATATATACACACCCCCTTGATGAGCATAAGAGACTTATTTCAAAAACTTTAAAAATAGTAATGTTTCCTAATATATATATATATATATATATATATATATATAATAAAAACCTGTAATGAATTAAAAACAATTAAAATGAATATATTACATATTTAATTTATTTTAAAGTATTTAAAATATTACAAATACTTACTATATATAATCAATGTAGTGTTTAACAATAATAAAAATTATATTTCACAAATATTAATACATTAAGAATAATAATATATTAAAATGAAATTTTATCTTATCAAATATAGCTATGAAATTTATCTTTCAAATCATCACAGAGTACAGACAAAAATGAGTAACTGGGGAATGACCCATTACTGTTGGACGTCTCACCTGATGTCCGAACTGGTTGCAGGGAGCGCCCAGAATAACCAGCCCCTGGTCAGCATACCGGCCGTGGAGCTCGTTCATCTGAGTGTAATCCCTGACTGTTGTGCCTCAAAGCGACGCCACATTTTCAATAAGCACAACTTTACCTTTGAGAGACGAAAAATTCAGGAGGTCCCCTGACAAAAGCTTGGCGGACAGATCATAAAACTTCTTCATGGTCCCTGACATGCTCTAACACGCTGTTCACTCTAGTTCGAAGTGCACAATGCTGTTTTATCAACAAACCTTGAGTTGAACCTTGAGTCACAGGAGAGGGAGGGAACTGCGTAAATATAATTCAAGGAAGTGCATGCGAGGGCAGCACGAGGTCAACACTGTTAAACACCGCCATCTTCTGTCAAACAACGGTATTGCTTTCTATACAAATTAAAGTTTATGTTTTATTTTGAACTTAGAGTCAGACTCTTAAATCAGAGTCCTTTTATTTTCCAATGACGTTTAAGTTGTTGGTTATTAAAGTATTATTATTATTATTATTATTAATAAAGTATGTTATTTAGGTTTGTATAGGCTATTAAAGTAACTCTATATTAAAACATCTTACTTTTCATCAGTCAAATAATCTTTAAATTATTTGACTCATGAAAAGAAAAGAAATTTGTCAAATAAACCGAATGACTCATCAGTTCTAGGTTCCTTTTAGAATCGGACTTGTTAAAGGTTCGGTTCAATGAGCTGGTGAACCTTTCTCCAGTAGGGGTTCAGAAAAAAATCGGCAGCAGGAAGTAACAGCACATTCAGTGTGACAGAATATAATTTCAAGTGTTAGCCTCTCATAATGTATCTACAGTATCTTTCTGATTAAAATACAGAATAGATGTATTTCTCAAGTACTAACTGCACCCATAGGATGTGCATTCTGTATTAAGAGAAGTTACTGTAAGTCGTGATGTTTAGAAAATAGTATTTAATGACAATGTCAGTCATTTTTGTTAGTTTTGTATGCCACATTGTTGCCAGAGAAATGCTTCATGTGGTCATTGAGGTGGGTGATCCTGCTTTTGTAAACTTGGGTCTTGTATGTTAGCATTAGAAACTCTGGTGGGAACAGACTTATTCTGTGTGAAAGCACACTTTCGCTGGTTAGACCAGTGTTTCCCAACCCTGTTCCTGGAGGCACACCAACAGTACACATTTTGAATGTCTGTCTTATATGACCCATCCATTTCAGGCCTTGGAGCAGGGATGTGCAGCTTCGGTCACAGTCCTGCAGAGTTCAGCTCCAACCCTAATCAAACACACCTGAACCAGCTGACCAATGTCTTCAGGGTTACTAAGTCTACAGGCAGGTGAGTTTTTATCAGGAGCTGTGTCTCATTTCGGAGGCTACATATGTCGGCCGCCTCATTTCAGTAAAGTAGCCATCACATTCCAAAGTCATAAAGAAATTACAACAATTTATGCTTTACAAGGATACTTTTCTGAAATGAGACATCCTTGATGATGTATGCAGCTGACAAAAGCGACCTTTGGAACGCAACCTCCAAATTGAGACAGTAGTGACCAGTACCAGTAATACCAGTAGTGACGTTATACATTGAGGATGTTGCCATGTCGCTGGAAATAGAGCTGTCAGTGTCCCAGTGTGTAGTAAGTCAGGGTCCTTACCATTGCTCGAATTTGTGTACATGATATACTATATCATGAGCTAGGGAGCTGATTGAGACGCACCCTTGGTGTGCCTCCAGGAACAGGGCTGACACTGGGCTAGACAGTGTGTATTTATTTTCTTTTACTTATTTGATAAAAATAGTTAAAATGGCAAATTTATAGGCATGGCATATGTCTGAATATTTCTCTTTGTAATCATGTTCTGCTTTTATGGTTTTCAAATTTCATTATACAGGCATAACAAAATGAAGTATAAAGTCTGTATCGTACCAAAAAGAATTGGAGACCTGTAGACACTGCCATGAAAACTTTAAACACTGCTTATCAGGTGATAACTGTTTAATAGGTATTTGATGGCAAAATGCAACAAGAATAGTATTCACATGGCTGTGCATGCATGTATACTGTTAATAAGGTAATGTAAATCTTGTGTATGTAACAGTTTTCTTATGAATCCTCTAGGCTACACTGGAAGAGGAAAATGTAGAGAGATGCTTCAAGAAACACACTGGTGTCAGGAGAACCATCTTGCACTCAACATCAACAACACCAAGCAGCTGGTGGTGGATTCCAGGGGAAAGGACAGAGAACACACCCGTCGGGACACCTGTGGGGAGTGGGTCAAAAGCTTTAAGTTCCTTGGTGTTCACATCACTAAAGATCTCACATGGTCTGCTCACACAGATGCAGAGCTGAAGAAGGCACGTCAGCACCTCTTTTATACCTCAGGTGCCTGAGGAAGTTTGGAATGAGCCCCAACATCCTCAGATCATTCTGCACCTGCACTGTGGAAAGCATCAAGAGCACTTGGTACAGAAACTGCACTGCTGGAGACCTACAAGCCAGATTGTAGGAGGTGAGCTTCCCTCCCTCCAGGCGGTTTATAAGGAAAGCCCAGAGAATCATCAGTGACTCCAGCCACCTGAGCCACGGACTGCTCTCTCTGCAGTCTCCGCAGCACCCGGCCCCACACGAGCCGACTGAGGGACAGCTTCTTCTGTCAGGCTATCAGGCTGCTGAACACCCAGAACTGATGTGCCTTACACACCCCACTCTATCCTATGCCATGCACTGCACTTTACACACACTTTATCACCACAATTTCAACCAAACTGGACTCTAATGTATTATGCACTGCACTTTTAACACAATAATCAATTCTGCCATCACCTACTTATCAACCCACTGTACATCTGCAACTGTATAATGTGTATAATTGGATGCCAAGGATGCTGCACACTGGTGGTGGTTGAGGAGAGACCCCTGACATGGTTGTAAAGCGCTATATAAATGCCTCATTCATTCATTCATATAATTGTGTATTGTGTGTATAATATGTACATTATTTATTGTTTATAATGTGTATTGTTATCTGCAAAGTATGTCTAATTGTATACTGTTCTCAAACTTTCACTCACCATGGCACATGTGCTGTTGCTGATGTGACAATAAAAGTGATTTGATTTGAAAACACCCATCCAGGTTTTTGCAGTGATTGGTGCCAGTTGCTGGAGGAGTGATTTTTATTTATTCTGTCTTGATAGTTCCACTCTTAAATTCACTCTCAATAAAACATTTTAATAAAACATTGTTTACATTTTGTGAATAGCTCAGCATTTCTGAATTACATCATTAATCTATTTGTGGGATGTGTTTGATACTTATCATCACACTGTACGTTGCTGTTTTTTTCTAACAACTACCAAATACAAAGGAGCAACCTACATTAACAAAAACACAAGAATGATATTATTGTATTGTTGTTGTTTTTTTTTTGTTGTTTTTTAAATCACTACAGTGTAAAACTGAACTTGAAATGTTTGAATGACACAGCAATATATATATATATATATATAATACGCAATAATGAACGATATACATTTTGTATATAAAAAGTAGGCTAGCCTATCTACTATAGTAAGATTTAATTTAATAATTTAAAATCTAAATTACAATTATGATTAGGCTATTACGCATACGATCGTACTCTCGTTATTATTTGCATTGCTTCCGCTGGCTAAAAGCGACAGGTACCGCCTGCAGCAACTTCCTGCTGCCAGCTGCCGATTTTTTGCTGAATCCCTTTTTCTATGGCTCTGGTTGAGACTGGTTGAGACCGATCCAGTCCGAGTGAACTATGGGCATTGGCGGTAAAAAAAAATATTATTTTTGTTCAGAATGGTAGAAATATTACTATTAATCTATACAGTTTTAATTTTAATTGTATGTTTTATTATAATATCTATATACTTATTATACTAAATAAAATAGTCATGCGTCATTGGCGGTAAAAAATATTATTTTTGTTATTTTTGAGTGGTATAAATATTACTAATCTATACAGTTTTCATTTTTATTTATTTTTTTGTTATAATATCTATATATTTATAATACTAAATAAAATACTCATGGGTCACTGATGGAGCCGGTGAGTCTCGAGACCGATTCAGTCCGAGTGAACCAATAATTCAGTTCAGTCCGGTTTTGTGAACCGATTCGATCTGTTCATTAAAATGATCCTACTATAAAGAACGATTCGTTAACGAATAGAGTCCCTATTTATTCTCTTCTGTGCAAATTATTAAAAACGAGAAACATAAAAAGCATAATATAAATAAAGGACAGCCCGAAGGTAAATACTTCATAAAAGTTACAGATCTATCAGCTGTCTAATTTGCGTGTTCAGTTAGTTTTTAAACGTATGTTGCGTAAAGCCAGTTCGAACCAAATACCATCAACCCATCGGTATACAAATGTGAAACCATTGAACCATTTCGAAAACCTTTCTGTATTAAATTATAAATGACTAATATATATATATATAAGTGTTATAAATGTTTAGAAAATAGACACGACACTCGCTTTTATTTAAGCGGTGGTAATAATCTCCCACCCGTGTAACAAGCGAATGGTTGCGTCCAGGAAGCTCGAGCGCGACCTGTTCTGTGTTTAAGGAAGTGAATCTGCGCTTCTGAGTGTCTTGTGTGCTATATTCAACTAAGTTTTGATTTCTAGTCAGATCCTCTAATCTGAGTCCATTTTACATGCAACCAATGCAGTTGCTCCGTAAAACCCACACAGCCCGGATGGTTTGCTGAATGAATGAACCAGAGAGTCTGTTATTCTCGTTAAAAGCAGCTCTCGGTTATTATTTTAAACTTTAACCTCACAATACAGCACTCAGCTGACATGTGGAAATGGCAGATTTTGAGTCTCATAGGCTTCATCTGTCTAGTACTTTTTCTCATAGCTGTATGTTATATTTTGTACTCTGGACTGACCAGTGAAATCCATATCAGGACTGGTTTACCCCCGGTCAGGAGCATCACTATAGCCTATAAATACAAAGTGGGACCTTATAAAAACTGTGGGTCACTGTTCAAAGAGAGCTGCAGCATTGGACCCAAGCTGTCGTGCATTGGGATCTTCTATGATGATCCAAAGAAGGTGAGTAGACTAGAATGAATGAGGCCACTAGTGTACCTTGATGAGGATTGTATGATTGATGAGTATTGTATTATTTATGGAATTATTAATGGTTAAGACCAAACTAAATGTGACAGGTGGATTGGTGGATGAATTACAGCTGTAACTGATTCAAGATAAGATTGACTTTTTCCCCATTTAGAAGTGTGTGTGTGTATATGTATGTATGTGTGTATATATATATATATATATATATATATATATATATATATATATACACACATACATACATACATACAGACAGATCAGGCATAACATTATGACCTAAAATTATGACCTTATATTGTTCTGATGCTCACGTGCCCACTGTTGGCGCTTGGACAGGGGTCAGCATGGGCACCCTGACTGGTCTGCGGCTATGCAGCCCCATACAAATTCAACAAACTGCAATGCACTGTGTATTCTGACACCTTTCTATCAGAACCAGCATTAACTTCTTGAGCAATTTGAGCTACAGTAGCTCGTCTGTTTGATCGGACCACACGGGCCGTCGCTCCCCACGTGCATCATTGAGCCATGACCCTGTTGCCGGTTCACCACTGTTCCTTCTTTGGACCACTTCTGATACTGACCACTGCAGACCGGGAACACCCCACAAGAGCTGCAGTTTTGGAGATGCTCTGAGCCATCACAATTTAGCCTTTGTCAAACTCGCTCATATCCTTGCGCTTGCCCATTTTTCCTGCTTCTAACACATCAACTTTGAGGTCAAAATGTTCACTTGCTGCCTAATATATCCCACCCACTAACAGGTGCCGTGATGAAGAGATAATCAAATAATAAATAATAATAAATGTTATTCACTTCACCTGTCAGTGGTCATAATTTTATGCCTGATCGGTGTGTGTATATATATATATATATATATATACACATACATGTATACATACATGTTGAAAGTATTAGCACCTTACATTCAGGAGAAAATACTGCACGTTAATTGCATTGTTATTTGTACTGTATTTTTCCTTAATGCATGTGCATTCATTTTTGTATATTGCTCAGATAATAAAAGCACCTGCAGAACACATTTAAAATGTACACCGAGTACTTCAACTTCTAATTCCCACAGCCATCATCACTATCATTATATCTGACAAATATACACGTCATGTGTAAATAACACAATTATATTAGTAGCTGTGAAGTCTGAGTTGTGGCTTCAGAGAAACCTGTGCTGTTTCCTGTTTACTGAACACTCAGTATGCAGAGCTCAGCCTCAGCACATCTAACACATTACACATGCATTAAACTTTAATTCCCTCATGAAAGTAAATGGGTTCAATTAGTTTAGTGAATTCATTTCATTTAAATTTTCTGTTTAGTTTGTTTGTTTGGCAGTGTAATCCATAACATTTCCCTTCAAGTAGGCTAGTCTCTTACAAAGGTCTCACAAGAGGGCATTTTATTAGAGATTTTATGCACACTTTCTGTTCTGATATTTGTTCTATTCGATTGTATCCATTTATAGCTATTTTAATGTTTGTTGGATATTGAAAGGTATCATTTCTTTTAGCAAATGACCATAGATGTTGGTCCTCATACACCACTAGATGGAGGTGTTGATATATAGTCATGTTGTGCTCTAATGTTTATTATGCAGTTGACCATGTGGGGGGTGGAATATGTTTGTATGTTCTGATATTTTGATATAATTAGTTTATCTGTTATTGTGTGGCTCTTATCGCATATAATCTCATTTTATTATGTATAATCATGATAAATGTTGTTACATTTTCTAATTTGCCTGCTGTGCACATTTTCTATATTCTTTATTGTATCACACTGTGTAAATGCATCATTACTAAAGCCATAGAATTAGTAATGGCTATTAAATTATACAACCTGTTTTGACTGATTATGTTTTACATTCATTTGTACCAGATGTGTTCTTATACCAAAGTAAAAAGTGGTAAAGGAATAGAAAAAAACATTTTTCATTATTTATTTACCTTCATGTAGTTCCAAACCTGTCTGACTTTATTTCACAAAAAGACATTTTTAATCATGTATTCTCTCAATTCTCTCAAGGAATTAGGGTGCTTTGATGATAAACTGACTCCAGGTTAAGTTGATATACATCAGATCAGTTTGACTCATGAACGAATCTTTCAGACCAGTTTTATCAATCGAATCAGCCGATTCATTGTCAAGATCTGACTCAAAAGAATGATTTATTCATGAATCTGGCATTTCTCCTTTTAAAGCTTGAATGTTTCAGTTCAAGCTTAAAAGTTTGCCATTCTTTTTAATTGCTTGGGAAAGACCACATTAATCAAAAATATTTCTTGTTCCGATAAGAAAATCACCTCAAAAGCTGTAAATATAGTTCCAATGGAGTTTCAGTGCTGAATACAAGAGATGAGTTTAGCTTATGTGTTTATTATGAGTCTGTATGTAAGTTTATTCACGCATTGAAGTCCTAGAGGAGCTAAATTCTGATGTTGTTTGTCTTCACAAATAGTAGAGAATGTGGATGTAGGCGTGCAGAAGTAGCCGATTCAAAGCGGTCTAGTTTGAATTTAGAGAAAAGCACCAAGGTTATTATTGCATGAACCCGAGCATGGACCTTTATCCCAGAATGTCATAAAGAGGAAAGCAGAAAAGGTAAAATCTGTCAGAGTTGTTGCCCTATACCTACTCCGCTTGACCTTAGTACCCTTACACTTTTAGGGAATATAAATGAGCTCATAACACGACTTCTGTGACTTTTCATCTGACCTTCAGTGGCTTTATTTGCCCTCTGGGTTAAATCACTTTTTCATGTTTAGTTCTAACAAAGTTTGCAACAGTGTGTTTTATTTGGGATTTTGGAATGTATTTATATTTATCTATTTATGTATGCATTTATCTGGCAAAAAAACCCTCAACAGGAGCTGTTGCAAATGGAGGTTCAGTAAATAACCATCATTTCTGCAGCAGAGGCAGAGCAGAAACCCACCATCCTGTTTGAGAAGATACTCAGTTTGTGTAGGTTGACGGTGTTGCTGGAATTATTTCTTGGCTATCTCTTGGTTTTCCTGTTTGTGCACAAGACCTTCTTGATGCAGAACTTGCATCATCACATTTCTCACACTTCCAGCCCACCTTCTTCTCAAGCGGTCAAATCCGTTTTCATAGCGTTAATGTGTACTCAACCTCCCACCAGAAAGCCCTACTGGAATGGAGTCGGACTCTTGAGTGACAGCTCGGCTTTACTTTCAAAGCCTTATTGTCACCGACAGACTGTTTTTTTCTTTCCCCAAGTCCCCAATTAGCAACTGTCGAAAGCTCCACGCATACAGCCATGGCCAAGTCCTGATCCAGTTCAGCTAATTGGCATAATGATCTCAACTCGTTAAGAGAGGAGCCTGGGGTGCTAAACCCGGGGGTCAGAAGCTCCCAAAAGCTGCTGATAGAAAGTAGAGAGAGGCAGGAACAGGATTGGAAACAATGGACTCCTCTGGGATGAAAGATTTTTCCACAAGGATTGGCGTGACCGCCCTGGTCCCTCAATTTCAGATTCACTGACTGCTACTGTAGTCTGCAAACCCTCAAGCTTTTAGGAACTTCCTCTCATCAGGCCAAACAATGCGGTGGAAGTGGAAGCCCGTGGGTCTGAAGATGGTTGCCATGGATAAGAAGAGCCGTGAAGACTTCTTCACATGCTGGATTCTGTGAAGGGCCATGAAAGGCATTCCAGTCCCTAAGTGACGGAGAGTTTTAGGGTTTGCTCTTTCTCTGTTCTCTATGTCGGCTTTTTGAGAGTCAGTCAAAAAGATGAAAAGGAAAAAATAGGAACAGCAGATACTTATGGCAAAGGCTTTTATTAGAGTAGGTGATGGTGACTGCTGGCAAAATTGTAATTTCAGAAGTATTTCTGCTGGATTTTTGAAGTATGTGCATGCTTTTTGGTGCTAGTATTGCCCATTCCATAGCACAAGAGGACGGATTTGCGATGGTTCTGTGATGTGAATGTACTAAGTGGTCTGCAATATTAAGACAAAGTTTTATGACATGTCAGCATGTTCCAATACTGCACTGTCAGAGAAAATCTCCTAAATGTAAAATTTTTGGACTCTTTTTACCTTATGTACCACTTAAGGGTGCATATGAGTAGCTTAAAGGGTTAGTTCACCCAAAAATGAAAATTCTGTCGTCATTTACTCACCTTCCTGTCGTTCCAAACAATATGTTATTGTTAACTAAAATGATTAAAAATAATTTTTGGTAAAAAAAACTTTGGTTAAACTTTGTTAAACCTAAAAAAAACTAAAATTAATTGTTGCCTTGGTTGATGTATTAAAATGACGTACTAAAATTACTAAAACTAAAACTGAAATAAAAAAAAATTAAGTTATATAGAAATATGTATTAAAAAGAAACAAAGTAATCAAATAAATGATGAAAAGCACAGCAGAATTACTAAAACTGAAACTAAAATGCAAATGAAAATTGAAAATGTGAAAATAAATAATTAAAATTATTAATAAATATTAATAGTGTGTATGTGTGTATATATATATATATATATATATATATATATATATATATATATATATATATATATATATATATATATATATATATATATATATATATAATGCTAAAAATAACAATGGTTCACAACCTTTATGACTTTAGTCCCTCTGTGGAACACAAAAAATATATTTTGAAGGTAATTGGGATTGAAAACCACCATTGACTTTCATTAAATGGACAAAAAAATCCAGCGAGACATGATCGATTACAGAATTTGTAGGTGAACTATCCCTTCAAGGGTACCATTAGGTATTAATTTGCACCCTTTAGGTGTAGGTAAAGTACAAAAGTGTCTTTGAGGGTACGTCCCCAATGGCAAGCTAAAGGTACAATTTTTTTTACACTTTTTTTCTGACAGTGTTACGTACTGTTACTCAAAACTTTGTATTTTAAAATCACCAATGAATAAGGTACATACTTTTCATGCTCAGAAGGATGCACATATATTGTGTATTCTGTGATACCAGGAAGTTAACTACAGAATTTTAATTGAAGCAAATTTTATGTTCTGGCTTGAAACAGAAAGATGCTGAGATGCCTTTAACTCATGTCAAAGATGGGCTCTAACTGAGTGTTTTCTGTCCTCGAAAACTGAATTATTTGATGAGCTTGATAGCTTATTGTGATCATCTTTACGATCCATCACTCCTGATGAAAACTGACTAGTGACAGAAAAGATGTCAACAAACTGCCATTTTCAGTAAGAAACTTAAGCATCCTGTTGTCAACAGACGTCTTGAAACAGAATTCCAACTGGCTCTCGCCATCAAAACTATTAGTATTTTCACTGCGTCCTGGCTGTCTGAGGATGGCAGGAACATGAAAAGGCAGTCCACTGTGAAGATGCGGATAGCGGCAGTGACAGCGAGGGGGAAGGGAAGATGCAAGAGCTTTTTAAAGTGCGTCTGAAGTGATGAATAAATGAGTCTGTATTTTGGAGTCGATTTCCCAGAGGACTACTGCAACACCGTAACCTCAGTGACATTTCGCAAATTTGCCTGAAATGGATTTGACTGCTGCTTGACAAGTAAAAACGACAAAAGTAAAACTGAACCACTACGCTGACAGTTAGATATGCTCATCAGTACTTCTGTCTTTCTGTCAGTTCAGTGTCTTGAATTATCTTTTCTTGCCATATTTCAATGTCTAAAAGCTTTCTTTTCAGATGTTTACCTCAGTCGGGATGGGGGATGTGTGTCCATGGTTTGCTGTGTGTGTGTGTGTGTGTGTGTGTTCACTACTTACTACTCCTAATGTGTGTGCACTAACTTGGATGGGTTAAATGCAGAGGACAAATTCCAAGTATGGGTTACCATACTTGGCCTTCACATATCACTTTCACTTTACTTGACTCCACCAGCCATCCCCATATTGCCTTCAAACAAACTTAAGCTGGGCTCAGACTACAGGAGTTTTTAAATCTTAACAGATTGTGAAATCTGGTTGCACATAAGGAGAATCTTCAAAGATTTTCATCTCAAACCTGCACAGACTACAAGATTTGAAAATCGCAGCGCATCACACATAAGATATTCTTAAGATTACCATGCCAGATTTAGTACCTCATGGGGAAACGGATGTAAACAGAGTGGATACTGTACTGCCGCAACTTGCTGTATCAATACTTATTCTTTGTAATGAGAAAAAACTAAAGAAGAAAGTCTTTTGAGGAGACATTTTAAAGGCAATCGTGTTATTGCCACATTTCAACCAGCTGTTCCTCCATCTCTGTTGTCCACCGGTCCCATACAGCTGCTTGTTGTATCAAGTCCCCCCCCCCCCCAATAATTGGAAATGGCCAAATTGTCCCCACCAATATTTGATTTTTTTTTTTAAAACTCTGTTTGTTGTTAGGATGGCAGACAGTTTAAAAAATTAAAATTTTTAGGCTGGTCTGCATCAACGGTCTATCAGTGCTCGTCAATTTCAAAATCATGGCCAATCAGATCAAAGAAGGCGGGGCTTAATGTACACTGAAGATGAGTGTGAATTCCAACACCACGCTTTTAGCTTTTCCAGTGAAAGAGTGCGTGCGTGGTAAGATATAAGTAGCTAAACATTTAATATTTGACAACTGTTTTACGATGGATACGTTTAACAACCCACAGTAACATACAGTGATGCAAACTATCAGCTTTTTTAAATGTAATTTTGCCATTTGAAATTGTCATAATTGAATGTGACGAGACAAAAAAAAAAACTGTGTAAGGACATCAGGGATAAAATTGTAGACCTGCACAAGGCTGGGATGGGCTACAGGACAATAGGAAAGCAGCTTGGTGAGAAGGCAACAACTGTTGGTGCAATTATTAGAAAATGGAAGAAGTTCAAGATGACGGTCAATCTCCCTCGGTCTGGGGCACCATGCAAGATCTCACCCCGTGGGGCATCAATGATCATGAGGAAGGTGAGGGATCAGCCCAGAACTACACGGCAGGACCTGGTCAATGACCTGAAGAGAGCTGGGTGCACAGTCTCAAAGAAAACCATTAGTAACACACTACGCCGTCATGGATTAAAATCCTGCAGCACACGCAAGGTCCCCCTGCTCAAGCCAGCGCATGTCCAGGCCCATCTGAAGTTTGCCAATGACCATCTGCATGATCCAGAGGAGGAATGGGAGAAGGTCATGTGGTCTGATGAGACAAAAATAGAGCTTTTTTATCTAAACTCCACTCGCTGTGTTTGGAGGAAGAAGAAGGATGAGTACAACCCCAAGAACACCATCCCAACCATGAAGCATGGAGGTGGAAAGGGGACAGGACGACTGCACCGTATTGAGGGGAAGATGGATGGGGCCATGTATCGTGAGATCTTGGCCAACAACCTCCCTCCCTCAGTAAGAGCATTGAAGATGGGTCGTGGCTGGGTCTTCCAGCATGACAACGACCCGAAACACACAGCCAGGGCAACTAAGGAGTGGCTCCGTAAGAAGCATCTCAAGGTCCTGGAGTGGCCTAGCCAGTCTCCAGACCTGAACCCAATAGAAAATCCGTAAAGTCCGTAAGAAAGTCCGTATTGCCCAGCGACAGCCCCGAAACCTGAAGGATCTGGAGAAGGTCTATATGGAGGAGTGGGCCAAAATCTCTGCTGCAGTGTGTGCAAACCTGGTCAAGAACTACAGGAAACGTATGATCTCTGTAATTGCAAACAAAGGTTTCTGTACCAAATATTAAGTTCTGCTTTTCTGATGTATCAAATACTTATGTCATGCAATAAAATGCAAATGAATTACTTAAAAATCATACAATGTGATTTTCTGGATTTTTGTTTTAGATTCCGTCTCTCACAGTTGAAGAGTACCTATGATAAAAATTACAGACTTCTACATGCTTTGTAAGTGGGCAAACCTGCAAAATCGGCAGTGTATCAAATACTTGTTCTCCCTACTGTACAAACAAGAGTGAATGCGTGCATATTTTTAAATAAAATATTATTTGCAAAGAGTGTAAATGGATTACTTCACAACTATATAGGCTATAATTAGACCTAGAACTTCTTTTACTGTTCTTATTTCTTCTTTATTCCAATAAATCCCTTTTAATACTTTAATTATTTAATTTCTTTAAATAAAAAGACCCCCCCCCCCCCCACCTGCCTTTAAAAAACAAAAATAATTGTTCTCCCCCCCCAATGTTCAAGACATGGTTACGGCCTTGTCGCGGTCACCATTTAAAAAGTTCCGTCACTTCCATCTCCTTGTAGACAAGTCTCTCATTGGATATTGTGGAAGTACTGACGTAATCATAAGTCGTAATCATCCCAATTTAAAATCCAAAATATCAAACATGTTTGATATTGTCGGTGCGGCCCCAATGTGTCCGCGAGCAGATTGGGAGGTTTAAGATTTGATTTGTAAACGCCTCACATTTCCAGATAATCTGGGTCGAACATCAGAACCGACCGATGCCCTGGACACAATTTTTTTTTCCCCTCCAAATTTCGGGATGGGTAAATCGGGCATAGATATGAAACTCCTGTAGTCAGAGCCCGGCTTTAAAGTCAACATGAAATAGCATTTGCAATCCATTTCACTTCCATAATGTGTTTCAGAGCGAAACAGGATACTCAGTGAAAAATAATGTAGGGCCATCAGGAATTGATTGGATCTTAAAATGTGTTTTTAGGTTTGTTGCATTTGTTTCATTTTTTGATCTACATTTAATCAAACTACCTGATAATTGTGATGTATCCACCTTATTTTGCAATGTGGAAGTAAGTATTTTCTTTGAATGTGCGAGACTTCCGATTCATTAGCTGTTATAGGTAATAACTACAAGAATAACAACGTGCAGTAACCGGTAAAACTATTTGTGCTGCAAACTAGTGTGTTTGTGTTTGTTTAGAAGATCAAATACCATGATAACGAATAGTTTGCAATATAAATCAGCATAGCAGTTTACAATATAAACTAATAATAATATACATACAATAGTACACTATTATTCTGGGAGCTCAGTTTTCACATAGTAAATCCTTTATATGTTTTGATACATGTTTAAAAAAATTTCTTTTCTCTTTTTTAGAATATTTTGCATTAATGAGTCATTGTTTCTGCTGCCCTGCAATATTTGACATCATGTAAGAAAAAAAATCTGCTGTTGAATTCCTAAAGATGCCCCTTTGAAAAAACTGTTGACAGAACATGGTCTCTGGCAATTCAGAGTTTTTATTGTTGTGGTCTCATTTATTTATAATATAATGCTGTGTTGGGAGAGACTTAGTCTCTGTCAAAGCCTCTGAGCAAATGGAGGCTTAGTGACAGGCCAGTCTGTTAAAACACACTCCCCGTGAGCAACACCTGCTGGGAGCGCACCAGGAAACAAGACCTCCCGCAGACCTGGGCTACAGAATGCTCCAGCTGTGAGTAGACTACTTGAAGAATTATGTTATGCTGTAGAAGGATCAGAATTGAGCACTGTGATATAAACACCAAACGATGGCACATATGAAAGAAAACTAAAACCTTTAACTCTGGTTATCTGCTTTTCTGACTGATGTTTTACCTGACTGGCAGTGCAATTTATTCCTGGAAGGCTCGGCAGGAGGCCGAAAGTGACCCAGAAGACTACAAGATGAATGAACACTTTCCTCCAGTTTAAAAGATGAATGTTCTGGGAACTGTTGCAGCCTCTTTTCTAAACAGACCTTCATCTGTCACAGTCTGCCTTCAGCGACCGAGCCCTCTTCTCACCAAATCCTCAAGGGTCCTGAACCCCAAGCTGAGACTGGGGCGTACAATCCATCTCAAATTTCCCCGGTGCCCTCATTTGCAAGCGTATATACCTTCGGTTGGTAAAAAGCAAGAGGCGTGCATGAAAAGTGTTGGGCATCCGTCCACAGTGGTCTCGAAGCTGCCAAACACGTGGCAACTATACACCGTCGTATCAAACTACAGCTTTGTTTTTGTTTTTTTCACCACACAATGCCACCTGCTGATGCAACTCCATCTAATCCTGTATTTATATGCTTTTTTCAGCCATGGCTTTGTTTATACTCATTAAGCTAGCTTTTCCTCTGTGACTCACTGAATCATGGACGCTCCCCGTTGTCTTTGAACACAACTGCTCAAGCAAGAGTGAGGGAGTTTTTTCTGCTTATTTGTTGCATAAGATAAGCGTTATGAGAGGTGTATGGCTCTTTTTGCAGATTACTGCAGGCATCTGATGGGTTTTAATGAGATTGGGAAAGTTTTTTTTTTTGTGGATATGCTGTTTGGGAAGATCAGTGTTTGTTGGCTAGAGAAGTGTTCTTTGTCTTTGATATAAGCCTGCTTTAAGCTCTTCTTAAGCTCACCAAGGCTGCATTTATTTGATCAAAAACAATAATATTGTGAAATATTATTACAATTTAAAATAAAGGTTTTCTATTTGAATATATTTGAAAATGTAATTTATTCCTGTAATTTTCAGCACCATTACTCCAGTCTTCAGTGTCACATGATCCTTCAGAAATCATTCTACTATGCTGATTTGGTGATCAGTGTTGGAAACAGTTGTGCTTCTCAGTATTTTTGAGGACACTGTGATGCATTTTTTTCTGAACTCTTTGTGTTTACTGTCACTTTTGATCAGTCATGCATCCTTGCTGAATAAAAGTATTAATTTCTTTTAAAACAAAACAAAATATTATTTGATATGTTTGAGCAGGCTATATAACCTGCCAACAATGTGTTTCATTTTAAATGCTTCATTATACTATGACAAGATTATTTGAATTATTTTCTTCTTCTGAAATGTTGTTCATGCATTATTTACTATATATCTTGCAGTGCTTTTTTTCTTGTCATATTCTCTTTAGTATGTTTACTTATTGTCATGGGGTGTCTTTTTCATTATTGTCTTCATTGATGAAATAAAATGAAGTAATTCCAAGATTTACACTGGTTCTACTTTATGAAATGTGTGTTTATTTGTGTTGTAGGTTCCAGCACAGAAGTGTCGCTATGCTGTAGGCAGTATTCTGAGTGAAGGTGAGGACGGACCCAATGAGGACCAGCAGCAGCTGTATGAGAAGCACGGCTTTCAGGTTTTCTCTTTCCCAGAGGTTACACATGTCGTCACAGCCTCCTTCCCTCACCGAACCCCTCTCTCTATTTTCCTGGGGGTGCAGAGGGTCTATCCACAGCTGAACTACTACATCAAGGTAGCATCCTCTTCTTCATCATTCACCAAATGCCTGTCTTCAAAAATTTGAAGCTTTACAACTTCACTTGAATCCTGTGTTTGTGCAGTAACTTTGTCTTTGCCTAGTTCAGGTGTGTTTCATTTAAGTCATCCTTATAGTGTAATTGATTTTGACAGCGTTTTTCTGTTTCCTTCAACATGATTGGTGTATTGGTGCATAAAGGTTGTGAGGGAATGAACGCTTAGTTTGTCAGTGTCATTGTGAGGGAATGAACGCTTAGTTTGTCAGTGTTTTTGGCCTCTATCTAGAGGGATGGAGACAGTAATTATTAAGCAGTAGACTTAATCATAGCAATTAAGGACAAAGAGAGAGAAGTGCAGGGGATGAGGGCAAAGAAAGCAACAAATGAGATTTTCAGGACTGCCAATTGGGAAAGAGGTAAGTGGAGAGATGGTGCATAAGGACAGAAAAGTTTGATGTTGAAGGGAAAGCTGTTTTGAAAAAAGCTCAGAGTAAAGATGCACACTCAAAAGATTTTGGAGCCATGGCTTGAGGCCCTGATATACTCACGGCAAAGTTCTTTTTCGTTTAGGGGTAAAACCAAGTTTGAAATACCTTTGCAGCGATATACTCTTAGCAAATATCCCGACTCCAACCACGCTGCTGAGAGCAGCATTTAGATGAATATGTAAATATCTGCTGCGTTCTTTCCTCTCAAAAACAAAATAAAGACAACAAAAATGACAACTGTGCGAAAACAGCAGTTAAGAAAGCATCTGATCAAAACGATTTGTGCATACACTCACCTAAAGGATTATTAGGAACACCATACTAATACTGTGTTTGACCCCCTTTCGCCTTCAGAACTGCCTTAATTCTACGTGGCATTGATTCAACAAGGTGCTGAAAGCATTCTTTAGAAATGTTGGCCCATATTGATAGGATAGCATCTTGCAGTTGATGGAGATTTGTGGGATGCACATCCAGGGCACGAAGCTCCCGTTCCACCACATCCCAAAGATGCTCTATTGGGTTGAGATCTGGTGACTGTGGGGGCCGTTTTAGTACAGTGAACTCATTGTCATGTTCAAGAATTCGAGCTTTGTGACATGGTGCATTATCCTGCTGGAAGTAGCCATCAGAGGATGGGTACATGGTGGTCATAAAGGGATGGACATGGTCAGAAACAATGCTCAGGTAGGCCGTGGCATTTAAACGATGCCTAATTGGCACTAAGGGGCCTAAAGTGTGCCAAGAAAACATCCCCCACACCATTACACCACCACCACCAGCCTGCACAGTGGTAACAAGGCATGATGGATCCATGTTCTCATTCTGTTTACGCCAAATTCTGACTCTACCATCTGAATGACTCAACAGAAATCGAGACTCATCAGACCAGGCAACATTTTTCCAGTCTTCAACTGTCCAATTTTGGTGAGCTCGTGCAAATTGTAGCCTCTTTTTCTTATTTGTAGTGGAGATGAGTGGTACCCGGTGGGGTCTTCTGCTGTTGTAGCCCATCCGCCTCAAGGTTGTGCATTGTGGCTTCACAAATGCTTTGCTGCATACCTCGGTTGTAACGAGTGGTTATTTCAGTCAAAGTTGCTCTTCTATCAGCTTGAATCAGTCGGCCCATTCTCCTCTGACCTCTAGCATCAACAAGGCATTTTCGCCCACAGGACTGCCGCATACTGGATGTTTTTCCCTTTTCACACCATTCTTTGTAAACTCTAGAAATGGATGTGCGTGAAAATCCCAGTAACTGAGCAGATTGTGAAATACTCAGACCGGCCCGTCTGGCACCAACAACCATGCCACGCTCAAAATTGCTTAAATCACCTTTCTTTCCCATTCTGACATTCAGTTTGGAGTTCAGGAGATTGTCTTGACCAGGACCACACCCCTAAATGCATTGAAGCAACTGCCATGTGATTGGTTGATTAGATAATTGCATTAATGAGAAATTGAACAGGTGTTCCTAATAATCCTTTAGGTGAGTGTATGTTTGCACCTGTGGGGTGTAAGGCCCGGCCAATCGTCCCAATGACGGCTTACGATTAGCGGGTGAAGGTTTCTTGCACGTTCGGTCTTTTCAGCGGGGCAAAGTAATTTAATTCCAATTTACTTTTATCTGGCTCCATTTTATCATGACCTCGAATTTAAGTTAGAATGCCGATTGGTTATTAGGTCATTTGTATAACAATTTAACTACACATTTGATTATTCTATTTTCAAATGATACCAAACATGTATAATACTGTATAGTACTTGTTCTCATTAACCCATATAGATTTTGGGTGAATTGTATTGGAGAGATGGGGGAAGAGGCAGTGAAGGGAAAGACATGTAAATTAAGGCAATTCTTGGATGATTAACTGTGATGTCATCTCGGATGGGAACGCTAAGTGCACAAGAGTGAGTTCAGATGTTAATTTCCTTTGTTTTCTCAGAGAGTCGCCATCTCCTACAGTTCTTACAGTTTCTCCAGTCTTACAGTTGTATTCCAGAAAGCAAGGTTAACTTACCGTCACATATAGTTTGAACTCTCGGTTGATTGACCCAAACCTTGCTTACTCGAGGTATGCTGGTTCCAAAAACGAGTCCGTGAGTAAGTTCAGACAACTCAGAGTATGTTCCCGGTTAACACACAAGACATTCTCAACAGAGCAACGAATCGATGATTCACCATGGAAACAGACGCTAAGAAAGAGCGCGCCATTCTACTTCCTCTTCTTCTTTTGTTTAATGGCGATTTACATAATCTACTTAGTGCACATCGCCACCTATTTGGTGGTTGTGCAATCATTTTTTCTCTTCGTTTAATAAGTAATCTTTATTCACTGAGAATAAGGATTATATTGTTAATTTGATGCTAATTATTTGAATGCAGATCCATGTGTGAGATGACAATAAAATAAAAAATAACTATATTTGAATTGAATTAACATTTAAACATTGTTATAATAGTGCTTTAGAATTAATATATAATAGTGTATATTATATAACTGTAACTATATAACAAATTTAGTTATATTAATATAAGTATATTAATTATATAACACACATCTGAATAAGTTCAGAGAGTGAGTTGCTATGGCTACTTACATACCCTGAAAGTTACCTCTGTTTTTGGAACTGAAAGTTGAGGTTATCCACTTACTTACCCTGAAACATACCCAGGTACAGTGGGGAGAACAAGTATTTGATACACTGGCGATTTTGCAGGTTTGCCCACTTACAAAGCATGTAGAGGTCTGTAATTTTTATCAAAGGTACTCTTCAACTGTGAGAGACGGAATCTAAAACAAAAAAACAGAAAATCACATTGTATGATTTTTAAGTAATTCATTTGCATTTTATTGCATGACATAAGTATTTGATACATCAGAAAAGCAGAACTCAATATTTGGTACAGAAACCTTTGTTTGCAATTACAGAGATCATACGTTTCCTGTAGTTCTTGACCAGGTTTGCACACACTGCAGCAGGGATTTTGGCCCACTCCTCCATACAGACCTTCTCCAGATCCTTCAGGTTTCGGGGCTGTCACTGGGCAATACGGACTTTCAGCTCCCTCCAAAGATTTTCTATTGCTCTATTTTTGTCTCATCAGACCACATGACCTTCTCCCATTCCTCCTCTGGATCATCCAGATGGTCATTGGCAAACTTCAGACGGGCCTGGACATGCGCTGGCTTGAGCAGGGGGACCTTGCGTGCGCTGCAGGATTTTAATCCATGACGGCGTAGTGTGTTACTAATGGTTTTCTTTGAGACTGTGGTCCCAGCTCTCTTCAGGTCATTGACCAGGTCCTGCCGTGTAGTTCTGGGCTGATCCCTCACCTTCCTCATGATCATTGATGCCCCACGAGGTGAGATCTTGCATGGTGTCCCAGACCGAGGGAGATTGACCGTCATCTTGAACTTCTTCCATTTTCTAATAATTGCGCCAACAGTTGTTGCCTTCTCACCAAGCTGCTTGCCTATTGTCCTGTAGCCCATCCCAGCCTTGTGCAGGTCTACAATTTTATCCCTGATGTCCTTACACAGCTCTCTGGTCTTGGCCATTGTGGAGAGGTTGGAGTCTGTTTGATTGAGTGTGTGGACAGGTGTCTTTTATACAGGTAACGAGTTCAAACAGGTGCAGTTAATACAGGTAATGAGTGGAGAACAGGAGGGCTTTTTAAAGAAAAACTAACAGGTCTGTGAGAGCCAGAATTCTTACTGGTTGGTAGGTGATCAAATACTTATGTCATGCAATAAAATGCAAATTAATTATTTAAAAATCATACAATGTGATTTTCTGGATTTTTGTTTTAGATTCCGTCACTCACAGTTGAAGAGTACCTATGATAAAAATTACAGACCTCTACATGATTTGTAAGTAGGAAAACCTGCAAAATCGGCAGTGTATCAAATACTTGTTCTCCCCACTGTATGTCACATAACCTGCTTTCTGGAATACCCCCAAGCTCTCCAATTCGAGTCAAGTAAAGTCACGTCACGCTTATTTATAAAGCACTTTATACAATAGATTTGTAGCAAGGTATGTTGTTATGGGAAGGAGGAGGCGGGAACCTTTTTTTGTAAAGGGCTTTTGACTTAGTCTTTGCACGTTCGCTGTGTAAACACTGGGGCGGTACTTCTACCTACGTTACGTGTGGTTAAAAAGTATATAAACTTTTTTTTTTTTTTTTTTTTTTTTTTAGAAAATGACGTCTCGTTCGTTTCACCAGATAAGACCCTTATTCCTCGCCTAGCATTGTGTAGAGCCCTTTGAAGCTGCATTGAAACTGCAATTTGGACTTTCAACCCGTTGGACCCCGTTGAAGTCCACTATATGGAGAAAAATCCTATATAGAAGTATATCAGGGCCTAGTGGTTAACACACATGCTCTAGTATGGTGAATCACCCCACCCCCCCCCCCCGTCGTCATTTCCTGTCCTCTCTCAACTGTAAAGGTGTGTTCAAACTTGTAGTACGGTTCGCTTGGTTCGTTTGTTCCGGACCAAAAAAAAACATTTTGTCCTGGTCCGATTGGCGTTCAGATTGCCAATTTTATCACTGAACCAAAAGATACCGAACCTAAAGGCATAGAGATATGTTCACAATCTGATTGGTCGGCTTTTACGTATGGCCTATTTTGAGACGGAACTTACTGGGATAAATGCGCTCGTTGTGTGTGCACAGCCTGCATATATGCCTATATGATGGTATTTTGACCAGTTGAGAACTCGTGAAGAGCTTATAAAATGTGTAAAGAAGTCAAAACAGCGGCAGGAATTCCTCCGTCTCACACACACAATCGATCTGCTGTGAGGAGACATGGTTCTGATGCCTGTACCGAACTGTGATGGGCAAACTCACAACAAGAAAAAAACAATATGCGTGAGCATTCTGTCCTTTTTAGGGTCTCATCTTACTGTTTTTGGTTCGTTTATATGTCTTTTGTTCGTGTTGCGTTCATTTATCATTTGAACCGCACCAGAGTTCGTTTGGAAGTGGAAAGAGACCCATCTTTTCAGGGTTCGGATGGCAGCGTTCACACAAGTTCAAAAAATGAACCGTGCTAACAGAGCAATCGCACAGGGTTCGTTTTAATCGAACCAAACATGCCAAGTGTGAACACACCGTTAATTAATCTGGACTAAACTAAACTAGAATTTTTTTTTTTTTTTTTTAAGAAAATGTGTGTGGTGCTTGCCTAGTCATTGGCTCGTTGCTAGGGTGTCAAGGTGTTTTAAGTGTTTTTAGTGACAATTTTGAAGGCCATCACATTTTCTCCATATTTTTGGCATCATTTGTGTGTGTGTGTGTGTGTGTATGTATGAGCCTCCTCAACTCTCCCCACCATCTGCCCTGATGCAGCCCTCAGTGTGAACGCAGCCAACAGGCTCATGCTCCTGCCTCCTCCATCATTAAGATCTGTCTGCTCAGCTGCTAGATAACTTATCACCTCCTGTTTGAGTCCTTCCCCTTGCCTTTTTCATGCATGTTTACTTTCTGTCCCTTATAGAAATCTTGATATCATCAACTTGCAGTACTAGGCTTAAGAATGTCTGAAGAACATTTGTGTAGACCAGCTGGAGTTAAATACTGACATCTATTATCTCAACCACTAGGGATCATCATTATATTAGATTATTCAATCTGTTTGGACATTGTTTCAGTAAATAAGGTCTAAGACCAAGCTTCAGATTGTTTGAAACCTCTTTCACATTATTATACATGTCTGTGGTCTTTACTGTGTCTTGTGTTGTTCCGTTAAGTAAAGCACTTAATTTGTAGTTGCCCCAAGAAGATATATTGATGCAGTGTGACGTTTTTTTAAGAAAAACTGAGGATGTATTTCACTGATTCTTAAGATAAGGGACAAAACATGTTTTAGATGTTAAAAAATAAAAACTAACACTACATTATTAAAAATTGGTATTTTTGTAGACAAAGGTCTCAGATAATGAACCATGTAAGGGAACAGGCTTATTTCTAAATATTTTTTGTATATTTTTTTTGTAAAATGTATATTTATTCACTCTATAACTTAATTTGTGTCAACTCTGTCAGACACTAAAAAGCATGCTAATTTAATTTAAACTATCCAAAAACAATGTAAAGTCTTCAGTTATGTAATATTGGTGTTCAGTAAAGGAGCTGTCATAAAATACATTTTCTGTTTATTTTTTTGTTTGTTTTCACACTATTATGAACAACCCAGTTTCTAAATTCCTAAATTCTCCTCCCTCCTTTTAATATTAAACATATATCACCAATGTTCTTAGGTAATTAAGACATAATATCATGTAGTTCCATTGATGTTTTAACATTTTTACACAATAAGTTGAAAAAAGAATAAGACATTTCTTTCAAAATTAACAAAAACCTTCACCTGACGGTGTAAAATACTGATGGAGTTGACAAATACTGACAGAGTTGACAAAGGTCGAGCTGAGGCCAAATATACAGTATATGTAAATAGAATCATGAAACAGCATTAGAAGAATTCCCCATATGCAAAAAATATATTAAATCACATTATACAGATTTTTTGGGAGCACTTGTCAACCATCAGACATAAAACCTGACGGAGTTGACGTCTGATGGAGTTGACAAAATTGAATTTTTTTTCCACCTTAACCACGTGTTCGACAGTGGAGCAATTTAGTTTTTTTTCGTCAGTTGTAGCTGCCTTAATAAACTTATTAAAATGGCAAGACTTATCCCACAACTATTTACAGAAACTATTACACTGCGATGACGGAGTTGACATGTTAAGGCTGTGACCGCAGAGACTTCAATATTGCTTGTTTAAAATATTTAAAAAATATATAACTTCCAGGACTTTGTGTCCTACTGTGAGATCCACAATGAGCAGGAAATAGTAAGTGCTCTTCAGAGTTAAAGCTGCCCATGACACTGCCTGATTTATTCAGAATTATAAAAAATCCTGACGGAGTTGACGCAAAGTGAGGACACAACTTTTATAGCTATTTTTTAATGGAAAATATAATTCAATATTTACTTTTTATATTGTTTGATATCTTAAAGATCTCCGCCTTTTAATGTATCTGTGTATTTTTTAATTTGTTGCAATTTTAAACACTTTGTTTGGCAGTTTTACATTGTGACCTAATGCTGAGGACAGATTAGATTACATGCGTTTCTAAGTATAGAGCAGGGGTTCTCAACCCTGGTCCTCGAGGCCCACTGTCCTGCAGAGTTTAGCTCCAACCCTGATCAAACTCACCTGCCTGTAGCTTTCTAGTAATCCTGAAGAGCTTAATTAGCTGGTTCAGGTGTGTTTGATTAGGGTTGGAGCTAAACTCTGCAGGACAGTGGGCCTCGAGGACCAGGCTTGAGAATGCCTGGTATAGAGTGTGCTTTTAAAATAATACTAAAGAAATTATTTAAAAGTATAAGCAATAAATGTCCTGAGTATACAAATTTCCCTTAGATGTAACTTTTTAAGTATTTTTATTGTGTTGATATTCTTACTTTTTAACGTAAATAGGGCTTTTGTGTTTGGGGCATGTTTTGTCCCTTATCTCAAGAATCATTGATTTGTGATTGTATTACATTTCTGAATACTCTATCATTTATTAACGTGTGCTTATTAACGCAGTACTCATTCAGTGTTGTTTGTCTTGAATGAGTGCAGCAAGAAGTTAGCTGTGGAATAATAGAGGATTTGGTTTGTGCGTGATGTCTCAGAATTGAGAAGTGGATTTTTCCAGAAAGGTGGGCTACAAACGAGTTAAATAATTTCTATACTAGCGTGACCAGACGTCCCGTTTTTCCTGGGACAGTCCCGTATTTTAGCTCTCTTTTTAGTGTCCTGACTTAATGTGGAAAAAAAACACCCCAGTGACAGATTTTTCAGCATTTTTTTTCTGAGAGCAAGTCTGTGTAGAAGCTATGCTCTCAGAAAAAAATGCTAAAAAAATCTGTCACTGGGGTGGTAATAGTACCTTAAAAATGCATTTTATTACCTAAAGTGTATAGTAGTACCTAAAGTATACATATTAGTACCTTTGAAAAGGTACTGAACTGATCGAGTGACAGGTTTTTTTGTACAATTTATTTAAATTTTCACCAATGACATCTAGGCTCATTCCCATTAACAACATTTTTTACATTTCATCTTCCCTGATTATAGTCCTTAGCTAAAACATAGCACTCTGGCAGCATGCTAGCAGCTAAGAATTTTAAAATATAAAAAAAAAAAAAAAAAAAAACTACTTGTTGCATAGTCTGTTTCTCTATCAAAGCCATCAATATGCTGTCGTGTAGCATGTTCAGTTGCTTTAAACAACAGCTGAGGCGAAAAAATTAATTGAATCAAACCCGAGATTCAGATACAACGTGCCTTTGTTTATGTTGCATAACACAATTCATACAGTATATCAACATACATTGCATATGCATCAAATCACGAGAGACCCGTGGATACCCGGCCCTAATCGACACCTAGGAGCCTGCCAAACACAGAGTTTTTTCTAGCGCCTACATTCGTTCTGCTCTCTTGATGTCTCACAGGCGGCGTTTTCAAAGTCACTCTTAAATATATCTTTTAGAAGCGAATTTCCATTTTAAACAGCCCTCTCTTTTTACTTCACCAACAAAAGGCAAATATTTCTCGTCATGAATAATCCATGGCAGAGGCCGTCTGTCCGTAGCTTGTGTGGGCTGCAGATGATTGAACTTTGCGTGTAGTCAGAATGAGTAATTTGAAGGCAGTTGGTGATGTGAGACGGAAGGTTGGTCCTCTCTTGTTCGTGGGCAGATTGCACAGAGACGCTTCTAATTCTGACTAGGACAGTATAAGGGAATCCCTATGGCAACCAGACCCGTTCCTGGAGAGGTTCAAGTAGAAACCTTGTACTGCTTTCTTTGTGTTTTATAATGTGCAGTAAAGTGACATTACGCTATCGCTTAACCATGCATGCATGACCAGAAAATATAATTCTTCACCCTTGATTTAACAGAATTGTGCATGCTTTTTGGTCACAGTACTGTTCTTAAGCTTAGGGTTTATGGATTCAAACAAACCTGTAATACTCTATAATACCTATAATAACATAATCTTTTCCATGCAATTAAATGAAACCTTTTCAACACAGAAGAATCTTATTGAACAGATTTGTTGCAGTGTTGTATGATTTCATGTGGTTATGCATACACTGTAAAAAAAAAAAAAAAAAAAAAGTTGGATGTTTAAGTCATTTCAACTTAAATTACATTAAACTGAAATTAGAAAAAAAAAGTTGAATCTTGCAACTTAAAAAGCAGTTGAAAATTGCTTAACTTATTTTGATGCGTTAAAGCAATGTAAAAACATATGTTGTCATAACTTATTGATCATATCATTTTTTACAGTGTATACTACATGCAATGAAAATGTTGGAGCAAGATTTTTTTTTTCAGACATGGGTATTTTTTTCTGCCATAGAAATATTTAAATGCATAACTATATTTAAAAATTTACATGTATTTTTTTTAAAGTTTAAACTAAAAAATGTAAAAATTAATGATTAAATCAATTTTAGTGTCTTTGTTTCTATACAATTATGGACAATTAAAATTATTCATACCAATGCAAATGGATTTAGTAAACTGAAAAAAAATTGCAAATGTTAATTGTTTAATTATTTACAGAATTATAATAGTAATAAATGACAAATTGTTGAATTTGCTCAATAGAAATTATTTTTATTTGATACATTTTTTTGTGTATTTATACATTTTTGCCAAGTTTAAAAAATCCAATAGATTTTGCGTTGAAGGAGGGACCCAAGTATTTTTTTACTTAAAATGTTATATTATCTTCAGAAAATGTAACAACAACAAAAAAAAGTTTATAATGAAACTCATCAAACACGGTCTTACTAGACATGCGTGTCTTGTTCCGTGTCAATTCAAGCTTATATTGTCACTTTATCCCAGACAACCCATTAACAACCGTTTCTGATACGATGACCTCAGTTTAGCACTTCCGGGAATCATCACACCCATCAGACATCCTGACAGCATAGAGAACAAGCTTTCACATCAATCGTATAACTCACACATGTCACGCAAAACCCCAGCAGTCCTCATCAAAGGCAGGAAGGGCAAGAGACGGCAGAAAGTGTCTGGAGATCATGATTGAATGAATGGGATCAATATTTGGTCAGTCTTAGCCTTTCATTTTCTCTTACGTGAGTACACAGGAGAAACAGCATCTTTTTTAGACCCTGCGTGCTTCCCTGTTCTCCTGCTAGTCTGTATTGATCCAGGAGGTTCAGGTTACCTGTGCTAAGATAACACTACATGCTCATTATGACTTGGTCATTCCTAACCTCAGTCCTGCAATTTGATTTCTTCTCGAAACACAGCCGTAGTTCATTGATCCAGATCAAATCTAAGATATTTGATATTAAGGCCAATTTTGAAGATTGTTTTGTACTTTTTGACACTGCAGAGCCTCCGAAAAGTTCAGTGTTTGGTATAATTCACTCATTATACTTTATTTAACTGGGATAGTTTTAGTTATAAGCACTGAAAATCATAATTATTTTAATATTCCATTGTTCATGTTCAAAATGTTCTTAGTGAGAATAGATGTTGTTTTTAGTGTTGCAGAAGGCATAATGAGGACATGCTTGCTGTTAAATTGGCTCGTTCCAGTTATGCTCCCTATTATAATGGGAATCTTTAAAGTAACAAGCACATATTCTACATTGAGCCTTCCTAATTAAGGTGTCATTATTCAAATTGGGAACTGTGAAAATCAAGACTAAAGAACAGAATAAAGTAAAACAAATGCATTATTATTATTATTATTATTATTATTATTATTATTCAATGTTCCACTAAGGCACTGTGTTAAAATTTAAAGGGGGGTCTAATGCTATTTCATGCATTCTGACTCATTTACACTGTTAAAGAGTTGGATTCTCATGCTAAACATGGCCAAAATTTCAAAAAACGAGTTGGACGTATGACGGAGTATTTCTGTGCCAAATACACTCCTTCAGGATTCGAATACGTTTTGTAAAGTTTTTTTTTTTTCGAGTTTGACCCTGTATGACATCATAAAGGGTGGAATTCCTTGTATGGGCACTTCTCCCGGATGAGCGTGTGCGCACATCGACCAGAGCGAGAGCAAGAGCGTGCCCATCAACGAGCTTCGTTCAGGTTACAGAAGCCGTCGGCAGCGCTGTCATTTTGTTTTAGACCAACAATGTCATTAAAGAAGTGTGTTTTTGGTTGTGAAGGAAAGATAACCTTGTTCAGCTTCCCAAATAACCCAGCATTAAGGAAACCATGGATGCAGTTTGTTTTCCCGGAGCAGCAACAGAGTTCTGCAAGTGTGTTTGTTTGTTCCCGGTCATGAGTCGAAACCGCAGGCGGTGAGTGAAACTGCATCAAATGTCTGTGTTTTATTGGCAATCGGCGCGTAAGTGCATATAATATCAACAACACGAACGTATAGTGAATCGAAAGTTATCCAGGGATAATGCCATGATGTATTGTGTGTGTGTGTGTGTGTGTGTGTGTGTGTGCGCTTGTGACTCTTTAACTCCACCCACTGCACGCCTGCACGAGCTCGGCTGTTTTCGGAAAGAATCGGTACAGCTTATCTGTCTTTTATAAATATGATAAAACTAAAGACTCTTCAGAGATATGAAGGATGCAATACTACTCTATAGGTACTCATGATTAACATGAGATTGGCAGAAACTGTGTGTGTTATGTACACTTTAAATGATCAAGAAATGCCAAGTAGCATAATAGTGACCCAGTTGCAATGTGGGAAATATTTTTTGTTGGACCAGCCAAAAGTATTTCGCCAAAAAATGTGTGGTGCAAATCTAACACCTCAGAAAACACTACTTACTGTGAAATATGATGTAGTTAGCATCATGCTGTGGGGTGGCTTTTCACTATCTGAGACTGGGTATCTTGTTAAAACAGAAGGAAGGACAAATGGTGAAATATCCTGGACATTTTTGCAAGATAACCTAGATAAACTGATGCTTGGGCGAAAGGTCATTATTTACACTGATGAATAGTGGCTGCCAGACAATCCAATTTGAGAATCTGTGGCACCATTTGAGAGATCCAGTGCACAGGTGACATTCGACTAACTAGAACAACTGTTGCAACATGAGCCAAAATTACATCTGAACTATGTTAAGTTATATACTTACCTCAAACGATTTAATCAGAGCTCTTGAACTGTCAGAATACTTCAAATGAGTATTTTGTAACATACAACGTCACATTAAAGGGTTAGTTCACCCAAAAATTATCCCATAATTTACTCACCCTCAAGCCATCCTAGGTGTACATGACTTTCTTCTTTCAGCCAAACACAGAGTTATATTAAAAAATATCCTTACTCTTCCAAGCTTAATAATGGGAGTGAATGGTACCTTAGATTTTGATGCCCAAAAAAGTGGCGGCTCCAGGGGGTTAATAAAGGCCTTCTGAAGTGAAGTGATATGTTTTTGTAAGAAAAATATCCATATTTATAACTTTATAAACTATATACACCTAGTCATATATACTTAGCATGGCTTGAGGGTGAGTAAATTATGGGATCATTTTTATTTGTGGGTGAACTAACATTTTAAATTCAACTTGAAATAAAAACTGACAGGTTAGTTTGCCCAGAAATGAAAATTCATCATTTACCCACCCTCATGTCGTTCCAAAGCTGTATGAATTTCTATCCTCTGTGGAAAACAAAGGAGATGTGGATTTTTCTATACAATGTTGTTTGGGCCCTGTGGCTTTCAAAATATATGTGTTCTGCAGAAGAAAGAAGGTCATACAGGTTTGGAACAACATGTGGGTGCCCTTGTGAAAAAGAAGTGAGCTTAATTGTATTGAACATGCAGTTAAAGGCCTCTTACTGTAAGTGTACTTAAAGAGAGTACATTTTCGTGACTATGTTAAAGTACACTTTTAAAAGTGCACTTTGTAATAAAGTCAAGTTTTACCTTAATATAAAGTTTTACTTTGTTGACTAACATGCTAAAGCACATGTAAAGTACTTTATTATAATCTTAACTGTAGTGTGTTATTCGATATTACATTTAATATATTTAATTTAAAATGAATTAAATTGCAACTCCATTGCATTATACAAATTACAAATATATTTGGTAACACTTTATTTTAAGGTGATGTAGTTACAACATTACAACATGTACTTACTATAGTAATAACAGTAAATAATTACAAGTAACTAACCCTAACCGTAACTCTATAGTAAGTACATGTCGTTAATTAATATTACTCAGTACTTATTTGAGTAAGTACAATGTAACTGTCACCATGTGACAATTAAAGTGTAACCATATATTTAAATACACAACATACAAGTTTCAACAGAAATTACATTTAAGTATATTTTAGTGCACTACAAATCCTTCAGTAAATTTAGCAGTACACTTTAAACATATTTCAAAAGACATTAGAAGTAATTATGAAATTACATATCAAGATATACCTTAAATAAACTTAAAGTTCACCAAAGTGCATTTAATATAAATTTAAACTATAATAAATTTTTAATTATGTAGACGAAATATTCCAAGGCACTCACGTGGTAAAGTAAACAACCTTTAATGAACTGGGCTAAATCATTAAAACCAGTTAAAAGTAGATCTATGTGTTTTTATAATACATTTTAATTTAAATTAGCATGCAATTACATTCAGTTTGCATTTAAAGGGACAATATGTAAGATTTTTGGATTAAAATATCCAAAAACCACTAGAACAATGTTATATATTTTGTTGACTTGTGTACTTACATTATCCCAAATGTTTCCAAGAATGTTTAAATCCAGAGAAATAAGCAATTTTGACCAGGACACGGGCCGTGTCCGTGTGTCGCCTATCAATGGCATCATACCCGCATTACCCTTGATTTCTGGTTTTATTTTGTAGAAACCATGGAAACACCAAAGACGCTTTAATATACAGTGGTGGTCAGAATTATTGGCACCCCTGGTAAATATGATCAAATATGGCTGTAAAAAATAAATCTGCATTGTTTATCCTTTTGATCTTTTATTCAAAAAATTCACAAAAATCTAACCTTTCATTGAAGTAAAAGAATTGAAAGTGGGGGGTAAATCACATTATGAAATAAATGCTTTTCTCCAAAACACGTTGGCCACAATTATTGGCACCCCTAGAATTTTTTAGGAGTAAAATATCTCTGAAGTATATTCCCATTAATATTTACATTTTTTTAGCACCCCAGGGTGACTAGGACCATGAAATTGTCTAGCTATGATGTCTTGTTCCACAAGAGTATAAATATGAGGAAACACCATTAAGGCCAAATTCCCTTAATCATTCATCACAATGAGTAAAGCCAAAAAATGTAGTTCTGATGTGCAGCAAAAGATTGTTGAGCTTCACAAAATAGAAAAATGGCTGTAGGAAAATAGCTAAAACATTGAAAATTCCCATTTCCACCATCAGGGCAATAATTGAGAAGTTCCAATCAACTAAAGATGTTACGAATCTGCCTGAAAGTGGACGTGTGTCTATATTGTCTTAATGCACGGCAAGGAGGAAAGTTTGAGTGGCAAAAGACTCTCCAAGGATCACAGATGGAGAATCGCAGAGATTAGTTGAGTCTTGGGGTCAGAAAGCCTAAAAAAAAAAAAAATAAAAAAAAATCAAACAACCCCTACATCACCACATGTTTGGGAGGGATTCAAGAAAAATCCTTCTTGCTCATCCAGAAACAAACTCCAGCATATTCAGTTGTCAGACACGACTGGAGCTTCAGATGGGACCTGGTTCTATGAAACTATAAAAAGAGCTTTTTGGCAGCAAACCCACCAGATGGGTTTGGTGCAAACAGGGATAAAAAGTACCCGGGATCTTTATTGTTGTGGGCCTATTTTTTTGCTGGAGGTCCTGGACATCTTGTTCAGATACATGGTATCATGGATTCTAGCAAATACCAACAGATAAAAAATCAAAACCTGATTGTCCCAGCTAGAAATCTTATAATGGGCCGTGGCTGGATCTTCCATCAGGACAACGATCCAAAACAAACATCAAAATCAACACACAAATGTGCCACTGAACACAAAATGAAGCTCCTGACCTGAACCCTATAGAAAATGAGTGGGGTGAACTGAAGAGAAGAAGCACCAACATGGATCTGGGAATCTGAAGGATCTGGAGAGATTTTGTATGGAGGAATGGTCTCTGATCTCTTGTCAGGTGTTCTCCAAACTCATCAGACATTATAGGAGAAGACTCAGAGCTGTTATCTTGGCAAAAGGAGGTTGCAAAAAGTATTGAATAAAAGGGTGCCAATAATTGTGGCCAACGTGTTTTGGAGAAAAGCGTTTATTTCATAATGTGATTTACCCCCCACTTTCAATTTTTGTGAATTTTTTTTTTAATAAAATATCAAAAGGATAAACAATCCAAATTTATTTTTTACAGCCATATTTAATCATATTTACCAGGGGTGCCAATAATTCTGACCACCACTGTATTGTGTGTTTTATTGGTGTGACAGGTGAGCAACTGTTTGGATACATTCATCGACAGAAAACTAATAGAAAACTAACTAAATCTAATTTTCTTGATTTACCGTGAGTACCATGTTTTACCATGCCTAATATCGATCTAGCTTACTGCAGTGTGCAACAAGTGTCTCATAGTAGCCACCGAGCGAACGCACAGAGTAGCATTATAACATAACTTTCAACGCACTCAAATGTATCTAATATGATAAAACAGCGCTGTGTACACGTGACCAGAAAAAGCGGACGCGGTCGTCTGCGGCATTATAAAAGCTCTGCGAAATCCAGGCGTCAATCAAGCTACGCCTTTGTTTTGAATAAGTGAGCTCTAGCAGTGGAAAAATTACATATTGTGGCTTTAAGTATATTCTTTCTGTAAAAAGTACTCTTTTTAAAAGTATGCTAAAGTGTACTTCGTTTTCAAAAGGATGAGTAAATATAACTTAAATTTTCCAGTATTTTCAAAATCAAAACAAAAATTATAATTAAAGACAACAACGTTTAAAAAAAAAGACCTCAATAAACAAGGTGTTGCATGTAATGTCGTTTGTGGTTTCCTGCTTGATTGGTAGGTTGTCATGAACTCAAAATTCTTGATCGTGTGGGCAACTGTCTGCCTTGTCATCTGTAATATGTATTGCAATGTCTGATCGTCGGTACATCAGCATTGGAATGTCAAATACTTTTGCTCTGATCAGAATTTTGATATTGTTCCCATTGTACCACACATTTATGTCTATGTAGCTGTGTCCGCCTCTCTGTTTTCCCTCTCCATCCTACAGAATTAAGCTGAGAGTCCACAATCAAACAACCAAAGTGGGCATGAACTTCTTGGACCAGGAGAAATGCTCTTCCAAATGCCACAGTGACATTTTAGCTCAAAAGCTCCCTCTAAAGATTATTGGAGAAGGATGACAACATGAACCAAACCTTCCCGCTGTTTGCTCATGAAAAGCTTTATGTTTGATAATCTCTATTGCCACGCTGCAGGAGAAATGCAACATATTTTTTTGCAGCCTTTCCTCAATCCTCACAAAGGTGCACAAAATGTGAACATCTGAACAAGGAAAAGTTTAATTAAGATTAAATTCCCATCCAGAGTATGTTATTGGCATCTAGTTTAGACAGAATTGACAACCGAGTGTCACGCTGTGTTTTCACAGTCTCAGTTGCCTGTCTTCTTAATTAGCTGTTTGGTATTTCAGGTGAAGGGGTGTCATATTAGCAGAACGTGTGATGAATTTTACACAAGCTACTTGTCTAGCCTTCTCCCCTCTAAATAAATGAAGCAACTTTTGCATACTTTTTTGGTTTATAATCTTCAGGTCACTGCTCAGAGCAGGAAATAGAACTTTTAAAGGCAAACTTCACAGATTTTCATC